>VXCM01002368.1:6037-47903 GCA_014773175.1 Lucifuga dentata
CCCTCCCCCCAGACCTGACCCCATCTTTTTTCCTCTCATTTGGTAATAACAACAGAAAACAATTTTCTAATTTGTGTTTATTTTTAAACATAACCCTTTACAACTGGAGCAGCCCAGCACCAGGCCCAGCACTTGCGTTGTAGTGTTTGCGGTGTTTTAGAATCACATTTCTTAATAAAATGGAGATATGAATATCTACAGAAAGCTTAGATTCTCCCAAACAAAATGAGCCCAAACATGACATGTTATGACCACGAGATCTTGAGATAAATGTAACTAAAACACAAGATAGTCTCCGAGCTAAAACCTAGCTGCGCCGCTTCTTGATGATGTAACTTCTGAGGGTAGTCTAAATTTTAGAATCCCTTTCTGTGATTCGATAGTAGACTAGCAGAGAATTTGATTGATGGGTCAGTGGTCCTATCAGCTTTTATGTAGCCGTGGCAATAGGCACGCGTTCCCCATGCGTAATATGTTGGTAATATTCCACTGACAGACTGTAGACTGTGTGCTCATCCCTATGTAGCGTTGAAGATGTTTTATAATTGCCATTTCTCAATAAAATGGAGAAAAACGAAAATCTATGGAAAGCTTAGCTTCTCCTGAACAAAAGGAGCCCAAGCATGACATTTTATGACCATGCAATCCCAAGATAAGCGCGACTAAAATACAAGATTTTTTTTTTTTGNCATTTTATGACCATGCAATCCCAAGATAAGCGCGACTAAAATACAAGATTTTTTTTTTTTGAGAAGTCATCTGAGGACCTGATAGATAGGACCTGCGGGACGCATTTGGCCCGTGGGCCGCCAGTTGGGGATCCCTGCTCTAAACTCTATAAAGAACTGAGAGTATAAAAAGGAAAAAGGACTTAGGAGCAGAGAGAGAGAGAGAGAGAGAGAGAGAGAGAGAGAGCAGAGGAAAAAACAAATTGTTTATTAAACATTTCCTCTAACTAGATGAGACTGTGATATGGAGAAGCAGGAATGTGATTAGAAACATCCTGAGGAAAGACAAGATCTTATCCTCTGTCAGGAAGTCATGAGGTGTGTTTAGGATATAATATGATGTAAATTTGGATTCCATGGAATCGGCAGAAAAATCTGAGGAGGAGCTTTTAGAATAACATGAAACCATCCACAATAAAGTCAAACTGTTCATTGTTATTGCTCATATTTTCTTTTAAACATTATTTGTGGCCAAGAAAGAAGGAAATTGAATTTGCAGCATTTTGAGGCACAGTGGGCTGGCTGGAGTTGATTAAACACGGCCTGGGGTTGTCCTCAGTTTCAGCTCACAAGCTGCAGGGGCGACATGTAAAAACAAACTCAATAAGCTCCATAGTTGGTTGTTCTGTGCTGTTTACTGTATGTATTGCAGCACAGCCAAGAAAACTGCAGCAACCAGCAGCAGCTATGAAAGTCTGTGCTTCAAACACACACCCAAACACACTTTCTCTTGACAGGCTGGACTGATTGCAGATAAGCAGCCAGCAGTTCCCACAGGCTAATGAGGACCTAAGGGAGGACAGGCTAAACCAGCAACCCAGAGACGACTCGACTCAGCAGGCGTTAGGATAACTGTGTGTGTTTGTGTGTGCTTAGTTGTGCAGCAGTGGAGCCTGTGAATCCTGATTATCTGTCTGCTGAAATGAGAAGACGACAGTTTGAGACAACGTCTGTCTGACGAGATATTCAGGTGACTAAAGAAAAACTTCCTCCTCCCTATCTGCACTGATCTTATCATACATTAATTACACTCAGTTAACTAAAACACAATTTTCTAACTCAGTTGCATTAAATATTTGCAGAAAATAAAAACCTTCTTTTTTTTGAAGGACTACAACAATGTTTTAGCTTGTTTTCACCATGCATAAAACAGACAGTTGAGATGTAAACGTTTGCCAACGTTACTATGCTTAGAAAATGAACAGATTTACATATTTGCATCAGTTTTTAGACTGATGAATTCCCAGCCACTGGTTTAATTTGTGTGACAGTCTTACAGAGATTGGTTTTATTTTTGTCAAACCTACATCATGACTGAGGCCTAGTCCACACTAATACGGATATTTTTTTTAAACAGATATTTTCCCCCACCATTTAAAAAAAAAATTATGTCCACATAAGCATTGTTTTACAAAATATCTCTGTCCACATGAGAACGCTCAAATGGCTACAAACGCATGCCGGGCCGGCATGTGCATGCTAAACTCGCAAGTGCGAGTTTAGTTCTGATGTCATCATTTCCCAAAAGTTCCGTTTTTACACGTCCACACAGATCCACAGAAAGCAGAGTTTTAAGAAATCTGCACTTTAGAAGCTGTTTTAAAAAATCTCCGTTTTAGTGCCTACAACGCTGTTTGCGTGTGGATGAGAGGCCAAAACATAGAGGAAAATATGCGTTTTGTAAAATATCCCTATTAGTGTGGACAGGGCCTGATTTCATGTCTGTTGGTATGATGCATTCACTTGCAGTAGGAAGCTCTGATATCTGAGACTTGAAAGTCCAAACACAGCATTTGTGAGTTATGTAGTCAGAAATCAAACCCAGCAGACAAACAATGAGAAAATTTTGATGGTTTTGAAGGGATTGTGTGATCTTTTGACGACTTAAAATTGGTGAAATGTCGACTGTGATATGACTTTGCTGAACTGGCACTTAGGAACAATATTCATATAACATACGATCGCACTCAACTTCTATTTTTATGAGACTTTCACTCACGGTTGGCTCATCACATCATTTAAGCACCGTCCCTGAGGAATTACTACAGAGCATGTCTCAGAGCGGATACTGGCCATGGAGACGCAGAGCGAGGGGGAGTAGAGGCAGCTCACTCGCACGGCTCCGGAGACGTACTTTTAAACCAGCCCTCCCCAGTTTATTTCTCTCCAGTGTTTGCTCGCTATGCAACAAGCTGGAAGAAGCGCAACTTTCTACAGCGCTATTAAGGACTTTTCAACATCTGCCCTCTGCTTCACTGAAACCTGCCTCATAACTCCGTTCCGCACTCAGCGGTGGCGATCTCTGGCTTCTCCGTTTTCAGAGCAGACTGCGACCCTGCGCTCAGCCACAATCAAAAGGTGGAGGAGTGTGTTTTTATATAAATCAAAGATGGTGCAGTGATGTGACTGTTTCATCCAGCTCTTGTTTGCCTGAGATGGAAACTCTGATCATCAACTGTTGGCCATTCTACTGCCCCAGGGAGTTTGCGTCCATTATACTGGTCGCTGTTTAAATCCCGCCTTCAGCTAATGCCATCTCTGCGCAGCAACAGCTGGCTGACCGGTTGAACTTTAACATCCAGACTCTCCAGTTATTGTCATGGGTGACTTCAACCATGCTAAACTGAGTGCTGAACTCTCTAAATACAAACAGCTGATACAGTGCCCCACCAGAGAAGGCAAAACCCTGGATCACTGCTACAACACCATTAAGGACTCTATACAGCTAGTGTTAGTGCCCCATTTGGTAACTCTGATCATGCTCTCATCCATCTCATCCCCTCATACAAGCAGAACTAAAAATAGCCAAGCCTGAGGTGAGGTCAGTGAGAACATGGTCTACAGAAGTCACAGAGGAGCTGAGGGACTGTCTGGATACCACAGACTGGGACATTTTCAAATCTGCCAATAACACCATGGACCACTATGCAGATGCAATAACTTCTTACATCAGCTTTTGTGAGGAGACCTGCATCCCAGAATTGATATAAAGATAAAAGTGTGAATCACTGTTAAATAGATTTTCCCATTTATAATATTGCTTATTAAAAGTGGATGTAATAATATTTGCTCTATCAACCTAGAAAAATATGCTGTTAACTGTGCTTACCTTTGACCTGTTAAAATCTGTCTTCCACTACAACATCAATAAACCCTGGTTTACTGCTGAACTGAGGTCACTGCGTTCCCTTAAGGAGGAGGTCCACAGGAGTGGGAACAGGGTCACTTACAAAAGGACAAAGTATGATCTCAACAAGGCAGTAATATCAGCAAAAAGAAGGTACTCTGAAAAACTGGAATAGGAGTTCACATCTAAAGACTGTTCTTCTATTTGCAGAGGCCTTCACACCATCTCACCAACTATAAACCCAAACCCCCACCCATAGCAGCAGATCCTTCTGTCCCATAACTCAACACCTTTTACTCCAGATTTGAAAGACAAAAGACTCGTAACCCCAAGACCTGCAAAAGCTCTCCCCTCCCCTCCTCACCTATGCCAGGTCCCCTTCCCCACTCCACCTACCTCCACTCCATCCCCCATCACCTTAACTCAGCAACAGGTCTGCAGTGTGCTGACGAGGCAGAAGCTTAGGAAAGCTGCTGGCCCTGTATCTCTCCAGCTACACTCAGGCACTGTGCTGATCAGTTCTCTTCCATCTTGGCTGACCTCTTCAACCAGTCCTTGGAACAGTGCACCGTGCCAGCCTGCTTCAAGTCATCAGTCATCATCCCGGTCCCCAAAAAACAGAAGATCTCAAGTCTGAATGATACAGACCAGTTGCTCTAACTTATGTAGTCATGAAATGCTTCGAGAGACTCATCCTACATCACCTCAAAACTGCCACCAACGACCTCCAGGACACCCTGTAGTTTGTTTACAGAGCTAATACGTCTGTGGACGATGCCATCAACTTAGTTCAGCACTACATCCTGCAGCATCTGGACAGCCCCAGCGACTACGCTCGGGTTCTTCTCATGGACTTCAGCTCTGCCTTCATCACCATCGTTCCTGAACTGCTTGTGGAAAAACTGGCAGAGCTCAACATCTCCTCTTCTATCTGCCAGTGGATCTCCAGCTTCCTCACCAACCTGAAGCAATATGTCAAGGTGGGCAACCTTCTGTCTGATCCTCTCTTCCTCAGCACTGGCAACCCCCAGGGATGTGTGCTTTCTCCTCTTCCCTTCGTCCTCTACACTAACGACTGCATCTCCAACTGCCCATCAGTCAAACTCCTCAAGCTTGCAGATGACACCATCATGATTGGTCTTATCTCCATTGGAGATAAGACCAACATACAGAGAGGAGGTCAGCCAACTGGTGTCATGGTGCGATGACCACAACCTGGAGCTTAACACTCAAAAAAAACCCAGGAAATGATCATTGACTTCAGAAGGAAGCTCATCTCACACCCACTCTCCCCCCGACAGACTGTGCTGCTCAGGTTCTACATGGCCATCATAGAATCTGTCATCACATCATCCATCTCTGTCTGGTTCGGCTCTGCAACCTCACAATCAAGTAAGACTACAGCAGATTGTGTGGTGTGCAGAGCGGATCATTGGCTGTCCACTTCCTTCCATACTTCCAACTTGCACTCTGCCAGGTCAAAAAAGAGAGCAAGGAAAATCATGGCCGATCCCTCCCACCCTGGACACACTCTTTCAGCATCTCCCCTCTCTCAGAAATCAGAGGTTGAGAGCTCTGAAAACAAGAACTACTCGCCACCTACACAGCTTCTTCCCCCAGGCCATAACCCTTATAAACTCTCATAAACTCAGATTCTTTCCACTATCCCTCACTGGACTTTACTTACAATGTCACTGGTTATGTTTACATACCCACAATTGGTGTAATACTGTATTCTCTACCTGTTCGCATTATTTTTACTCATGTTTATTATTCACTGTTGGTGAAATATTGTTTGCCTGTTTGCACATTTATTTTTATGCCTTGTATTTTTGTATTTTGATCTGTACCTATTGCAGTTTTTTTTACCTGTACATATTGTTTATACTTATATTAATATTTTTTCTGACACCACGCACCAAGAGAAATTCCTTGTGCANATTGTTTATACTTATATTAATATTTTTTCTGACACCACGCACCAAGAGAAATTCCTTGTGCACTTGCACTTGGCGAATAAAAGAATTCTGATTCTGATAGTAACTGTAAGTACCGTATATACTTGAGCATAAGGTGAGTTTTTATTACCAAATTTCACAAAACAAATATGGGGGGTCGGCTTATATATGAGTAATTCAAATTTGATCCCAGAGAACAAAATTTTCAGGGATGAAAATACTACCCATTACCACTACCCATGAAAAACAGTTTAAATCATAGCTTAGAATGAGATATTTTCTGACTAAACATCTTATCCAGCACATTTTGAGGCAGCCAGTCAGCACTATTGTAATTGGTCAAAGACAAAAGAATGGGCCAATCAGAGACGACCTTATAAAAGTTTCATATACCGGTACTAACATTGTTTGGTAGTGTCGTTCAACTACATGTTTTGTGCTTTATTAGCAAGAAGCTTGAGATAAGATACAACACAGAATGCAAACTACACGGACTCTGAAGAGGAAAAGAGCATCATATGAGACTGGTTTCAAGACACGTTACACACAGCAGGACTGGAATGAACTGTTTGGCAATTAAGACAAGAAAGAGGAGTCTAGAAAAGTTAATGTCAGCTATTGTCAGTTACAGTAATCAGCTGTTTACCAGTACCGATACGTGGATTATTTGCAGAAAATCTCAGGAATACTACAATACCCAGAAAAACAAGTAATATGCTAAACAAATAAATTGACGGAACAAATCTAAATTTGCAAGTCAAAACCAGAGGGTCGGCTTACACACAAGATCGGCTTATACTTGAGTATATACGGTAACTGAAATCAATGGCTTCCATGATAGAAAGAAAAACTAATGGAAAACGTTCCCATTTGGAATGTGACTTAAATGGAATTTGTAATTATTTAGCTAAAACATACAAAAATACCAGCATGATCCTTTAAAACTGTTACTCTTGGGCAACTTTCTGAAAACAAACAGAATAGACTTTCTTAAAAATGAATGAAATAATTATGCGTGACACACTAGGCAGAAACAGGCTAAACTATCTCATAAAAATTTGGTGCTCATCACTTTTGTGGGAAAAAGCGCAGCTCTGCATTTCCAGAGACAAGAGAACTGTAGATCAGATCAGCGCTGCACTGACGGCTCCATTAGACCAAGCTACATTCCCATTCCTGCTTGAGGACGAGCAAGTGCAGCCGGGTACAGAGAGACAGAGACAGAGGGAGGGAGAGAGAGANTGATAAAACTTGTTCAGAGGCTCCTACGTGACACACACACACACACACACACAGGTACCACACAACCTGAAAACACTAAGAAGTAGCATCATGAGTCATCTGATGGGAAGTTTTAAACCTAAACACAAAATAAGGTCAAATCATTAGTTTACAAGTGATGAATTTGTATTTCCTAAGAACATTCCTGATATTTATGTTATATGATAGACAAGTTATGACATTCACCTGAGTTAGATTTGCAGGTGCTGACATATACAGTGCTGTGAAAAAATATTCAACCCCCTCCTAATTTCTTCTCTTTTTGTACATATCTCATAATAAACTGTTTCAGATCTTCAAACAAAATCTAACATAAAACAAAAGCAACCCGAGTAAACATAAAATACAGTTTTTAAATGATAATTTCACTTATTGAAGCAAAAATGTTATGTAATATCAACTAGGCTGTGGGAAAAAGTATTGGCTCCCCAGTTACTAAATCCTCTAATCTATCAAAAGTCATTTATAATTGGATTCGGTTGGATAGAAACACCCAGGCTTGATTCCTGCAGCCATGTTCAATCTAAACATCACTTAAATAGAACTTTTTCAGCAATGTGAAGTAGCTTAAAGGTCTCAGCCAGCAGCACTTGATGCCTTGATCAGAAGAAATTCCCGAAGAGATGAGGAAGAAGCTGACTGAAATATATCTACCTGGTAAGGGTTACAAAGTCATTTCTAAGGCTTTGGGACTCCAGAGATCCAGAGTGAGAGACATTATCTACAAATGGAGAGAACTTGGCTCAGTGGTGAACCTTCCCAGGAGAGGCCGANAGTGAGAGACATTATCTACAAATGGAGAGAACTTGGCTCAGTGGTGAACCTTCCCAGGAGAGGCCGACCTTCCAAAATTCCTCCAGGTGATGACTCATCCAGGAAGTCACAAAAGATCCAAGGACACATCAAAGGAACTGCAGGCTTCTCTCACCTCAATGGCGGTCAGTGTTCATGACTACTATTAGAAAGACATGGGTCAAAAATGGCCTCCATTGGAGACTGGCAAGGTGAAAACCATTGCTAACCCAGTAGAACATGAAGGCTCATCTCAATTTAGCCAAAACACACCTTGATGACCCTCAGACCTTTTGGGAGAATGTTCTATGAACAGATGAGTGGAAGGTGGAACTGTGTAGAAGACGGGGTCGTCTTACATCTGGCATAAATCAAACACAGCGTTCCACAATAACAACACCATACCTAGGGTCAAGCATGGTGGTGGTAGCATGATGGTGTGGGGTTGCTTTGCTGCTTCGGGGCCTGGACAACTTACCATAATTGAGGGAAACATGAATTCTGCTCTCTACCAGAAAATCCTTAGGGAGAATGTCTGGTCATCAGTCTGTGCTTTGAAGCTCAAGCGTAAGTGAATTCTGCAGCAAGACAACAATCCAAAGCATAAGAGCAAGTTCACTTCTGAATGGCTCAAAAGGAACAAAATGAAGGTTTTGGAGTGTCCTAGTCAATTTCTTGACTTGAACACAGCATCTCAAGACAGGAGATGCTGTGGCAAGACCTTAAGCAGGCTGTTCATGCTGGAAAACCCTCCAATGTGGCTGAATTAAAACAATTTCGTAAAGAAGAGTGGAACAAAATTCCGCCACAGTGATGTCAGAGACTGATCTTGACTTATTGGAAGCGTTTGGTTGTAGTTGTTGCTGCTAAATGTGGAACAACCAATTACTGAGTTTAGGGAGTCAGTTTCACATGGACGATATACGTAGGTGTGGGATAACTTTTTTGCTTCAATAAATAAAATTATCATTTAAAAACTGTATTTTATGTTTACTCAGGTTGCCTTTGTTTTATGTTAAGTTTTGTTTAAAGATCTGAAACAATTTAGTATGAGATATAGTATATGAAAATAGAAGACATCAGGAGGGGGCAGAGATGGGGACTCGAGTTTGCAAGTCACACTTAAGTCGCTTTTAAATTGACTGACTTGACTTGCAACTCATCCTTTTTTGATTCAGACTTGACTCGGACTTGTTGAAAGTGACTCATGCACAATAAGAGTCTTTAAGAGTCTTTGAGGTGCTGTGGACATTTCTACAGAAACCAAACATTTGAGTTTTACAACTTTCCCTGATCCCTAAACACACATCACGGTGCACGGCTGTGAGCACAGTTGTTTAGCAACGGGGGAGACATGATGTTAGCGGTGTCTCCGGCAGCATGGCTTTCTCGTTGGGATCTATCCCAAACGTAGAATCCTACAGGGATTACAAGTCCCTGGGGCTCACACACCTGGGGCACAGAAGAAGTGCCTCTTGTGAACTGTGTGGGGAAACCGTAAAAGACACCGGGACAATGACATCCAACTTTATAAAAGACGTGAAAACTCACCCGGACAGGTCAGTGTTGTAGCTAGCATTAAGCTAATGCTAACTAGCCTCAACCCAGTTACTGCTGTCTGTCATCAGATGTGNAGCTAGCATTAAGCTAATGCTAACTAGCCTCAACCCAGTTACTGCTGTCTGTCATCAGATGTGTTGATTAGAATTATTTTCCTCAGCAATGATATTTTTAGTGACATTCTGGTGACTATAAGCATCCAGGTTTGGTTGAAAACAGAGTCTTGTTTATCATTCTACATTAACGTTTGAGTGTAATGATGCCTAAATATTGCCAAAACTTTCACTTATCCAAGACGCTTGATAGGTTAATTTATTTAATTTAACATAAAAGGCAACCAAGTCTTAGGTATTTGTATGCAGTGGAAGTAAATTTTATTTATTTTCTTTCATTCTTTCTTTCTTTTTTTTTTTAGTTCATTTTAGTTTTAGCTTTAAAAAAGAGCTTCATATTTTTTATTTATAAGACACTAACATTGTATAGCCTGTTCTGCATAGGGAAAGATGGTAATGAAAAAAATAATCAAGACTTGTTTTTTACTGCAAAATGCAAAGGAATCAGTGTTGTACACAGGAAGCTTCTGTTTTGTTGAAGTCGTGTCAGGAAAGGATTCCAGTTTATACAGTTCCTCATTTGTTTAATGTTGTTGCCAAGTTTGGACCCTGTTTTGATCTGTGTACAGTGTCAGTCAGTAAGTACACCATGTCCAGTGGCAGGCATCAGGACCAGCAAGGCCTTCTCTGCTGGCCTAGAGATTGTCAGAATCATCAAAGTATGTTTTTATAATTTAATATATATTTTAATTAATGCTATATGTATTTTACAAAGTTTGTTCCCATATTGTTGACTGTCATATTCTTTAACCAATCAGATTTCGAGTTTGCCATGTTGGGCATATTCTTTTACGGGCCAGGGCCTTCTAGCTGGCCTTAGTCTACATCATCGTACAGCATTATGCTACACAGCTACAGCCTGCCAGAAATCATCAGAAGAAGAAGAGGGCTAGTTAGCTTAGCTAACTCAAGTAAACCTAGCTAGCACGTAATGGAGCATTAATGTTTATTTAAACTTTCTTTCTTGATGTTTAGATTCTTAGATGTAGTGCTTTAGATTTTTTGTTTGGATTTTTACTTAGCCCTGTTGTTTTTTAAACGCACAATACATTTCATTCAACTGAAATGCACTGATATACTGTACAGCCGTGTCGTTAAACTCTTTATAAAGAAAGAAAAGAGGGCGGACTTTGTCTTCAGATGATGAGCAGCTTCAGTAAGTCTGATGGATTTTTATGGCTGGAATCTGTAGGGAAGCCTGTTGAATCCTGATTGTGTTATTTGTGTTTTACGGCATTTTTGCTTGCTTGCTGGTCTTATGAGTAAATGTGATGGTTGTTGTGAGTTTGTTCTTGTTTCTTTGGTAATGACACTGATTTAGGCTATGCCATGTCTATTTGTGATGCAGCATCCTGTCATAATGCGTAATAATGCTACATCCTATTCATGTCTCTGCAGTTAGTGTGTTGTAACTGTCATAGGTGTTGATCCTCGTGTTAAATCACTTTATTCCACTCGATAAAGGTTACTGCCACTGTGAATATGGGGTGGTTACGTCGAATAGCGCAGCCTATTGCCTAGTGTCATGCTGAGGTTATTCGAAGGTGGTTTAATTATGGGAGGATCGCACTGAAGGCCTAGATATAAAATACAAGGCCCACCACTGACCCTGTCTATAGTAGGACAAACAGAGGTTTTGCTTTCTGTAGGCAATGTCTAGGTTGGATAGCCATTTGATTTGTTGAGCCTTTATTGTAGCTCATTTAACAATAACTGAAATTGGGAAAACTTCAAACAGAATTTGTATTAACTAATATTCTACATAACATAATTTCACAAGTACACCCCTAGTCAAAACAAAGCAGTATGTGTCAGATGAAATACCTTTACTACAGACAATTCCTGTTTTAATACCACATCACCTGTCATCTTTTTATGCTATACACACCTGAATAGTGTGGTATAACATTTATATAAGACAAATTTTGTAACAGTCTGAAGCCACACAGTAAAAATGGCTCCATGTGGGAGAGAACTGTCAGAAGATTTGAAAAATACAATCACTGAATTTCCTGAAAGCAAAGTTGGGTAAAAAAAAACAAACAAACAAACAAAAAAACACTTTGCTAATAAGCAAAAGAGCCGTGGTTAAGATGATCCAAAGGTTTAAAATCACAGGTACAGAGGTCACCAAACATCGAGCAGGTGCAGCTCAGAGACGTCACAGAGAGCTGTTAGCCATGTTGCTATGCTAGCACTGAAGGACAGATGCATGATGCCTCCCAGCTAGCTGAAGCTGCATCAGAGCTCAATGGAGCCAGAGTTTCTCAGTCTACAATCAGGGGAACACTGGACAGATGAGAGCTCCATGGACAGCGACCTTGTCCAAAACCATTACTCACGCAGCAACACGAGGAAGCCAGAAGTAAGTTTGCTGAGCTACACAAGGACAAAGCCTGAACCTTCATAACAGCAGAGTGGCTAACATCTCTCAGAGCTCCTGTGCTGATTTACTTCATTCAATATCAAGATGTGCACAAGCTGTGCTGGTAAACAATGGTGGAGCTACAAAATATCAATATGTTTGGTAAGGGCTGCACTTACTTGTGAAACTATGTTATGTAGAATATTAGTTCATACAAATTCTGTTTTAAGTGTTTTCCCAATTTCAGTTATTGTTAAATGTGCTACATTAAAGACTCAACAGATCCAAATGGCTATCCAACCTTGACATTGCCTACGGAAAGTAAAATCTCTGATTTTCTTCCTAACAGACAGGATGTACTTACTTCTGACTGATACTGTAACTGTCGGCACTAATTGAAGTTAACTTTTCTGCTCATGGAATGCCCCCTGTCATGATCTTATTTTTGAGAAATTATTCAGTTTAAGATCTACATAATAAATGCTTAGGTTCTTACAAAAAGTTTGTTTCAAAGGCATTTTGGTTTTAAATGAGATACATAATGTTGAAAATGTATACAGTATAAGCCTGAGGAAGTTTGAGGCAGTTTTCAACTCTTCAAGTAAAAAATACATTTTTAGATTGAAAGTGAATTGTTAACTGTGGTTTTTCTTCATCTAAAATGTAACTATTTTGTAAGTAAGTCTAAGATCTAATGGCGGCTCTTATTTAGTCCTATCAGTTACTAGAAAAAAAAATACAGGCCATTCATTTTTTCGCTAAACATTAATGTCAAATTGGAACTATCATGGAGACTTGAGAGTTGACTCTAACTCAGAGACTTGAGATTTGACTTGGACTCTAACTCTAAGACTTGAGACTGACTTGGACTCTAATTTAGTGACAGTTGTTCATCTCTGGGAGGGGGTGGGGGTGGAATAGGGGTGGAATAGTTTTTCACAGCACTGTATGTTTTATCAGTAGCACAAACTGTTCATCTGCTATAATGAGCTGTAAAACATCAGGAATCGTCTAAATCTAAACATTTAATTCCCATTCAATTGTATTCACTGATCTCACCTCCTCGAAAAATACTGAACTGGAATAAGCTCTGAGATGAGGCCAAATGTGGGTGTTTGGTCTCAACCTAAGTGTTTCCTATTAGATAAAATCCTTGTCAATCAACTCAAAACTTGTAAAAAGTTATGACAAGCGCTCTGATCGGCTGCTTTTAGTATACGTACATTACACTGATGCAGGGTATTTTTGTCTAAAATGGAATAATGGAGACGAAAATTTATCATGGAATCTTTTTCAGGAAATTATCTTCACAATGTTGGTAAGAATGGCTAATTTATTCCATATTTTAGCATTTTTTGGTCAGCTGACTGTCATGGTTTTTGTCACCAGTGAGCAGCCTGTTGAAAGGGTTATTGGCATGTATCAAGGTTTTTGTTGTTTTCTCAGCTATTATATTGTTGCCGTGCTAGCGAATGATTTTTTTTAGTGGTTCAACAAAATATTCAAAAAACATTTTTAATGTTTTTAAATGCTACTGTTTCAAATAATTTCTTTCACTGATCACATAGTCTCACATAAAAATAGATTGTGGATGCCAGCATTTGCGCCATTCGGGGGCCTGCGATAGGAGGAATAAGAAAAAAGCCATACAAGTCTTGTTTACATAAATAATAAATGCATATATAATGAATGAATGAACAAAGTAAATATTTTACACAATCAAGTTCTTTGTATGTTTGATGACATAGAAAAGCGTAAGACACAGCAAGTGCAGTAAAACTGTGCATGTTGCTCATCCGGAAAAAAATGTCCCTACCAATGTTGAAACACCCTTGAGGCCAAACACCCTTGAGGCCACTGGTCTTTTACATCATTACAAAATGATGTAAAAGACCAGCAAAGTTTTTACATCATTTTGTAAAAGACAAAATGATGACCTTCATGTTTCTTTTCATGAATTCTGGCACATTTGTGGGTATTCAGTTGACAAGAGATGGCCATCAGATTAACACACAAGTACTTTGAACTTTATCCAGCATGGATCAGCTACTGCACGTTTCTGGTCACACCTCAGACCTTGTTATTACTAAAAGCTTTAAAACCGAGATATCTTTTATTCTTTATACTTATATCTCAGTTCATCACTGTTATTAAATGCTAGATCATTTTTAGCTAGCTTGGGATGTTAATTTTGAGTCTACAAATCACAAGCTACATCTTTAAGACAGACTCTGGTGTGCCACAGGGTATTGTTATTGAGCCACTTCTGCTTTACTTAGATATACCTTCATTGGATTGGCTTACAAGTTCTCCATTATGCAGATGATGAAGAGTTTTACATCTCAGATTCTCCTCATAACACCAGTTTCTGTATCAATGATATTACAGCATGAATTACCTGCAGCTGTACTGACTTTGAACCTATTTGTTATCACTGACTAAAATCCTTGAGTCTCATGAGTTGCTGGTTGTAAACAGTTTGATTGCTGATATAAATGAAGTTAACCTGCAATTCTCTGAAATAACAGAAACATTGTACAAGCTTTGACTGGCTTTGCAAAAACAAGGTGTTGTGGAGAGATTTCGTCACCATCTGTAGTTCTGAAGTCATTTTGAAGACAACAATGCAATAAACTAAATGGTGATTGCTTTATTCTGGACCCTGGACTTCCACATGGACATTGATTCTTATGCCTCCTCTGTTCTGGACTATATAAATTCTAACACCAATAGAGTCACCACCTGCAAATGGATTACAACATTCCCAAATCAGAAGCCGTGAGGAACACAGAGGTCTGCCTACTGCTGAAGGCATGCAACACCGCTTTTAGATCAGGTGACACCCAGGCCTACAGTACATCCAGAGCTAATCTGAAGAGGGGCATCAGGAGGGCCAAGCACAACCACAAGCTAAGGATTGAGGAATATTTCATCAACAACTCCGATTCCCCAGTGCATGTGGCAAGGCATCCAAGCCATCACGGATTATAAACCCATGAACACCACCCCACCAACAAGCGGTCTCCTTCCCAGATGAGCTTAATAGCTTTTATGCACGCTTTGACTTTCACTGAATATGATTCAAAGCCAACCTATCCGATTTGTGCACAATCAGTAGCTGTTGCTAAAAGAAGCAACGTTGAACGTCACTTTACCACGACTCATGCAGATATTAATGTCAAATAGCCAGTTGGCAGCAGCTTGCACAAAAAAACATATAGAAATGCTACCTTCCTTCCTCAAAGTCCAACAGAGTCTTATGAAAAGAACTCAAAATGAGAGTGAAAGTGTGACTGATAGATGGTTTCCAGTAAAAGCTGATCTATTTTGTGGACATTTTAAGTACTGTAAATAATGACTTTAAAAACAAGAGGCAGAAGGGGAAAAAAGCCTTCTTCTTGTTGTTTCTGCACAGTGGAACCACTTTATTTACTTAATAAAAATGATTATAGAATTCAAGTCAGTATGTTGGTATGTATATAAACACCTCCTTTTGTCCTCTGGGAAAAGTGGCCCTCCATTAAAATTTAGCGAATAACACTGGAGTACACTAATGCACGTAAGGCTGCTGGCCCTGATGGCATCTCCAGACGTGTGCTCAGGGCCTGTGCTGGATAGCTGACTGGGGTCCTGACCGACATCTTCAACTGTCACTGGCCCAAGCAACTGTCCCCACATTTAGAACCACCGCCATCATGCCAGTGCCTAAACACCCTGCTGAAGTAAGCCTTAATGACTTCGGTCCTGTTGCACTCACCCCCACCATCATGAAGTACTACGAGAGGCTGGTCCTGGCTCATCATAAAACCTACCACCCACACTGGACCCTCTCCAATTTGCCTACCACCAGAACAGGAGCATGGAAGACACCATCTCCATAGCGCTACACTCCGCTCTTTCCCACCTGGATAACAATAACACCTATGTAAGAATGCTGCTCATTGACTTCAGTTCAGCATTCAATTATATCATCCCCTCCAATCTGATCACCAAACTCAATGACCTGGGCATTAACACCTCCCTCTGAAACTGGATTCTGGACTTTCTAACTAATAGACCCCAGTCTGTTAGGTTAGACAACCACACCTCCTCAACCCTCACCCTGAGCACTGGTGTCCCCCAGGGCTGTGTGCTGAGGCCTCTCCTCTACTCCCTCTTCACCTGTGATTGCACAGGTGAAGAGGGAGTAGAGCAGTAGTAAGGTGTTCTAATACATGGTTCCAATACCATTATTAAGTTTGCGGACTGCACAATGGTGGCTGGGGTGATTAGTGACAATGACAAGTCGGCCTACTGGGAGGAGGTCCACCACCTGGCAGCATGGTGTGCCGATAACAACCTGGCCCTCAACACTAAGAAGACCAAAGAGATCATTGTGGACTTTAGAAAGAACAAGGGTGGCATGCACACCCCTATCCATATCAGTGGGAATGAGGTTGAGCGTGTCTCCAGTTTCAAGTTTTTGGGTGTCCACATCTCTGAGGACACCTCTCTTAGACTCTCAACATTTCTACACTTCTACCCTGGTTAAGAAGGCTCATCTGTGTCTCTTTTTTTTGAGGAGACTTAAGAAGCTCCATCTGTCAAATGGACCTTCAGATTCTGGTGAACTTCTACCACTGCACTGTTGAGAGCACTCTTACCAAGTGCATCTCAGTATGGTATGGCAACTGCTCTGTCTCAGACTGAAGAGCATTGCAGAGGGTGGTGAAAACTGCCCAACGCATCATTGGTGCTCCACTCCCCACCATTGAGGCTGTCCAATCCAAGCAGTGTCTGAGGAGGGCAGTAGCATCGTCAGGGACACCTTTTACTCTGGTCACAGACTTTGCCTTCCTCCCCTCTGGGAGGCACTACAGACAGATCTCTCCGTTCCAGGACCAGAAGGCTCAGCTATCACCTGCTAAACTCTGCACCATGGTGATAAGGCCCCCCCCCAAACTCACCCCATGATTGTTTCTGTTTCCATGACTGTTATATACTGCATATTGTACATATCTGTATATATAACATACTTATATTTATAATTAAGTCTTCTCTGTACATAGCTGACCTATAGTATATACACGTATTCATATTAAGCTGCTGCAGATGCTGTATATATCTTAGTATATTCATTTCATTGTTCACACTGTTAATACTGTTCATATTGTATATATCTTAGTGTATTCATACCCCTCAGTGCTATTTATATATCTCTACACATGCACATTATTCTGCACATTACTACTTTTTGCACTTCTGGTTAGATACTAAACTACATATCGTCGTCTCAGTACTGTACTCTGTGCATTGACAATAAAGTTGAATCTAATCTAATCTATATCTAACATACTATTCAGTTTTTGCTAAAGATCAAACACAAAAGTTCCTAATCTTTTACTTAAGCAGGAAACAGTCTAAAGTTATCCTTCCTGCTCAGAAAGAAGCCCGAAAGCTGTTTTTCTAGCCTTTGTATTTGTTGTATCACATGACAAGCATGGATCTCTCTTTATCGCAACTACAACTGCAAAACAACCACGCATCAATAATTAAAACAGAAATTAAAACAAAAGCATTTGTGAGGTTATTAAAGTGTTATGTGTCTGACCTACATGTAAACAACTGCATGAGGAATACAAAGTCTGTCAAGATTTGAAGTCGCTAACTCAATTAACAGGGGTGGAAAGTAACAAATTACATTTACTCTCGTTACTAACAGACTAACAAAGTTGTTTTTTCTTTCTTCGTACTTTTTGGAGTAACTTTTTAAAAAAGTGGTTTTACATTTACTTAAGTAATTTTAATTACAAGTATTGTACTTTGGTACATTTTAACTGACATCCGTTACAGAGTAAAAAAAAACAAAAAAAAAAAAAAANAAAAAAAAAAAAAACATCAGAGACATACAAAAGCACAGAGGAACTGCAGCAGCTACAATAAAATAAAGTCATAGACATGATGCTAAAGATGGAGAGAATGAGTTCAGAGGACCAGAATATTGGAGGAAAACAACCCTGGCCACATTTAAGTACCAGTTTTGCTTTATAAAGGAAAAAAAGCACACAGCTACATCATGCATTGCAAACTTTGCTTGTTGAAAAACGTGGAGTTAGCGGCTTTTCAGAACTCAGCATCAAACCTGCATAGTAAGTTAGCTAACTTTATCCTGTTAATTATTCATACTAGTCACTAGGTTTGCCGACATCTACAGTATGTCCAAAATAAGGTGCTTTCACTTGTTTCTGGGTTGCAGTTTCTAGTTACTGAAAAATACACACATTTAACAAGGGTAATTAGGGGTAGCTACTGAATTAATTGACCTTAGCATTTGCATGTGAAGGATGGGCGGTGTCAGTGTGGAATTTTATTAAATGTTTGTGTCGTTAGTCAAATATTATAATAGTTCAATTGACTGCAATGCTTTTTTTCCTCTCAAATGTAGAGTAGTACGAATTGATATTAGAATGCTCAACAGGATAACATGTTTTAAAAATGTAGCAAAGTCAATAAGTCTTTACTTGGAGAGCATTGCAGCAAAATTGTTTAAAATATATGTATTTTTGCATTTTTTGGTAACAATGTAACTTAGTACTTTTTTACTTAGAGTACATTTGGAACAAAATATTTTTTTACTTTTATTGAAGTACATTTTTACACAAGTACTTTTACTTGAGTAAAATGGCATCAAGCTAACAGCACTTTTACTTGAGTAAAATATTTTATTACTCTTTCCACCCCTGCAGTTATAGGAGAACACCAACAACAGTTTGACACGAAACTACAAAGTGATCAGCCAACATATTTTCAGATGCTGCAGCACAAAAGCTAGCGATGCTTCACTTCATGAGGAGGGCTATCACAGTTTTATCAGTTTGTCATCTCCAGGGCAGAAGCACATTCACATATCAGAGGCTTGCCTGTTGTTTTTGGCTTTGGAAAGATGTAAACAACACGACAAGTTCTGACAGGACTGTCTAAAAATACCCACGTCCACATTTTAAACATAGTTTTCATCTAAGAAAATAAACCAGTATGCCAGTGAATTATCATATTCCAGCATGGATTACCTGTTTTCACTCTGAAGATTTTTTAATGAAAACTAAAGTATTAAAAATCATATGATCATATGAAACAGCTGATTGGTCACCATTAAATTAAATGGTCTCTGCCAAACTTTCAAGCTGCAGCCTTTGCATCAGCATCCACACCGTCACTACAGCTTCACCTTACTGCCGCTGCCAAGAAGGTTATGCGATCACTCATGTTTGTTTGTTTGTTTTTTAGCAGAATATTTTGAAAAGTTATGGATGGATTTGGATTAAATTTGGGGGAACAGATAGATAATGTTGAGAGGAAGAAGTGATTACATTTTGGAATTGATCCAGATCTTACTCTGGATCCAGGATTCAGAAGACGTTTTAATCTTATAAAATCAATGCTAATGGACCAATTTCAATGAAATTTAGCATGGTGGCTCATTGTTTAATAATTTTCTTTTATTGGGGATTTTCTAGGCCTTGGTGGAGGTATGCACTGGAGTGCCTTCTTTGTTTTCATATAAGTTCACCATTAATTAGCCTGTTTTTTCTACTGCTAATTTCTTAAAGTTATGTGCTAACTTTTCAGAAGAAAGTGATTCTAACAGAAAACTGATGTCTGCAGAACAAGATGGAGGTTAAACAAGATGGACGGAATAAACAAAAGAGTTTCTAATAAAATCTAAAATAGAGCAAAAATTACCAAATCAAACTGTGAAAACAAGTTTTCAGCAGTTTTGTACCGTTAACACAGGGGTTGCTGCTGCAACGGCCAATCCTCTTCTCACAGTTGGAGCCCATGTACGCCACAGGGCAGCGGCAGGCATACTCGCCGCTGGATTTCTCCATGCAGGTTCCTCCATTAAAACACGGCCCATCAGCACACGTCATGGCGCTGAGCTCACAGTTCTTCCCGTAGAAACCTTGAGGACATGTACACAAGTAATCGTTCTCCAAATCCTGGATGGAGGAAGGAAAATAGTTGATTTTCTGTGAAGGAGGCAATTTTAGGTGATCTACAGGCAACTTTGAGAGATTTTGATATAAATTAAGTGAGGGGGAGGTTCTGGGATTTCAACTTGACATGTTTGTGTTTAATTCTTGTAAAAAGAAAAATCATAACAACTCATTTGATAGCCCATTTGATAGCTCATTTGATAGCCATTTGATAACCCTGATAGCATGATTCCCTCCTGCTTGGGTTCAGCGAGGATCACGTCAGCTTTTTGGCTTTGGCTCTTACGTTGCAGCTGCCTCCATTCTTGCAGGGGTTGCTGTCGCACTCGTTTGTCTCGATCTCACAGTTTTTGCCATTAAAGCCGGGCCGGCAGGTGCAGGTGTAGCTGCCCTGACCTGTGTTGGTGCATGTGGCATCGTTCTGGCACGGCTTGTGGTTGGTGCAATAGTTCAAATCTGGAATGAAGCATGGAACAAAAGTAACAGAATGTTTGAGACAGGAAGTCCTGTCAGCAACAAGGAGAGGAGGATTATTGCAGAAAAATTAGTGTGTTGACACATTGTGCATAAACTTGAACTTTTGTTAGCTTTCCCTTAGTCTTCTGCTGTCATTTACTTTGTCTTGTATCCAGTGCTGCCATTGGATTTGACTAATTTGCTGTCGCTTATGGATATTTTGTACTAGAAAATCTGAACACAAGTTAGCCCTCCCTGTTATATTGTGTGGTCATGTATTATCCAAATGTTTATCTGTGGACTATTCTTGCCAGTATGCTGATGGTATTGATCATATGATTACATATGGCGTGTTTTGCAGTGGATGATGGTAATCAAACACCAGTATCCTTTCCTGTATACTTCAGACAGGCCAGTTTCTTTTTTGTACATCCTCTCATCTTGAGAGAATGTTTCTGTTGTTTCTGTTGAGGTATGAGGGACGTAGGCTGAAACATCCATCCTTCAACACCTTCACACCTACAACACTATCAAACACCCCGTTTTCTGCTGGTTTCACAAGAGTTTACATATGGATGATTTCAAGAATTTTACAACCAATTCTGTGCTGACTCGATAACCAAAGATGAGCTGGCAACAGGATGCAAATTTCTGCAGCATTTTGGAGTAACTGGAGATGAGACACAACAGAGAAGCTAAATTTGTTGAGTAGAGCATTAGAACATTCTAGATGAGAACATAAACTGCTTTCAAATCACAAAAACACAACTTAAGAATTAATTTATCAACATTTGTTAATGTCCATGTGTTAGAATTCCAAATTTTACTTCCAATTATAGCTTCTATTTATTAGCTTCTAAATACTATTTTAAAAAGCCAAGGAGAAGGCATGTGTGAAGAAACAGAAAGGGACCCAATACAAAGCTCTGAGGAACATCACAGCTCAGTCAATCAGGATACAACATGTATTTAGAAATGGCCAAAGAAAATGTACTTTATTTAAAATAAATTGCTACTTTCTCTTTTTAAGTTTTATTTTAAGTTTTAAGTTTATTTGTCCTCGGAAGGATTTTAGGTGTGCAGCATAGTGTACAATATGACATAAAAGACAAAGACAACTTGCTGCAGATCCCACTGATCTAAATAACTACTGGCGCATCTTCAATCTTCCATTTATCTCCAAAATTCTTGAACGGACAGTAGCATCACAACTTCAGGCCCACTTACACAGCAACAATCTCTTTGAGCCATTCCAATCTGGTTTCCTTCCTAAACATAGCACGGAACAGTCCTTGTTAAAGTCATCAGCAACTTCCTTCTTGCAGCAGACTCTGGCCTATTGACCATACTCATCCTCCTTGACCTCAGCACCACCTTTAATACCCTCTCACACTCATCCTTCCTGCAATGGCTTGCCTGCATAGGGGTTAACAGCACTGTTCTTCTCTGGTTCTCATCCTACCTCACCAACCGTAAACAGTTTATTCAGTTAGGGAATGTCCGTTCAGAACCAGTCCCTCTTACCCAGGGTGTTCCACAGGGGTTGATCTTGGGGCCACTCCTCTTCATCATCTACCTCCCTTGGACACATCCTCTGTCACCATGGAATTCTATTCACTGTTATGCTGATAACACCCAGCTGTACATTTCCACTAAGCCCAACACCTTCCTTCCCCTTCTGCCATCACCAGCTGTCTCAAAGACATAAAAACCTGTCTCAAAGACATAAAAACCATAAAAACCTGGATGTCAATTTCCTCAAACTCAATGGCAATAAAAGCAAGGTTCTCCTCATTGGTTCAAAATCTTCACTCTCCAAAGCTCCCCCGTCCATTTCCATCGATGACTGTCCAATTCAAATTTCTTCCCAGGTAAAATGTCTTGGCACCATACTGGACAGCACACTTTCATTCATTCCTCAGATCAACAATATCTCCCATACAGCCTTTTTTCACTTTCGGAACATTGCTAGACTCCACCCATCCCTCTCTCAGCACAACACCCAAATTCTCATTTATGCCCTGGTCACCTCCCATCTTAACTACTGCAATGCCATCCTCTCTGGTTTTCCCAATAAACTTCTTCGACTCCAAATCACCCAGAACTCTGCTACTAAAATCATCACTCGTACCAAATCGTCTGACCACATCAACCCCTCTCTCATCCAGCTTCACTGGCTTCCTGTTCAACAATGGATTAATTACAAACTTTTACTACTGACTTTCAAAACCCTCCATAATCTGGCCCCTCTGTACCTCTCAGAGCTTCTCCATCCCTACACCCTCTCTCATTCTCTACGATCTCTTCAGCTGTCCATTCCAACCTTCAGACTCAGCACTACAGGTGTCTGGGTCTGGGTGCCAGAGCTTTCAGCTGCTCTGCACCCAGACTCTGGAAATCACAGATTAAAACACAACTTTTCTGTAAATCAACAATTTTATATGCTTTTAATATCCTATACTGTTCTAATTGTTTTAATTGTTTCTGATTTTGTAGTGCTGTAAGTGTCCTTGAGTGCCATGGAAGTCACCAACAAATAAAATGTATAATAATAATAATAATAATAATAATTATTATTATTATTATTATTATTATCATTATTGTTATTATTATGAGTACGGTGGCCAAGAAGTACAAAACAGAACCACAAAGTGCAAAACACATTCACAAATCACAAAATACATTAACAAATTGCCAGTGTTGAAGTTGGTACTCACCAACCTGGTTGGTACCTCTGTGATTTTCATTTCAGAGTACCGGGACATTTTCAGGAGTACTGGAACCTCTCATAAATCTTTTGTACTCTACTGCAGAACAACGCAGAGGAAAACAACAGCAAAGGTGCAGCCAGACGAATTAAATCAGGGGACCGCATATTTATACCCATTCATAACCGTTACGTATGCACAAAATGGAGCTTGAAAGTTGCATGTGCCATGCAAAGTTTGGGATCTTAAAAACAAACTTGATGGGAGAATTTGCCACTTGTATCGATACGCTGTACCGTGCATACGTACATTTTGGAAACTGGGGAGTTTGAAGACACAGATGGAGAAGCAGAGAAATGAAGGAGATTTCTTAGTGATTCTTCCACACAAGTTGTTCCACGGAATCAAACTCTGAATTCTAGCATAGATCCACTCTGACAGAGCCCGTTTAAGCCAACATTTACTTCAAGATAGCTCCTCTCCATGAACGCTGTGTGATTAATAAACTGAATTTGCGTGACCTTGTTAATTTTGATATCTTCAAATGTGCGAATCAATTATTCTGATTTCCACATAAATAAGCGATAGCANTTAATTTTGATATCTTCAAATGTGCGAATCAATTATTCTGATTTCCACATAAATAAGCGATAGCAGTGGCGTGTAAAGGTGCTTTGAAACAACAAAATTAATATTCTGATCATGACAGATCTGTTCGATTTTTCATTGATCTATCATTACTATTAGACTGTCACGTTTATTTTTATTTGTGTATGGTTCTGTCGTTCATAACCTGCAGGTGAGAGGTGCAGCTCCTCACTCCATTTCCAAACCCTTGCAGCGCAGAGCGGCTCAGTCTGACGCACACATGCTGCATTTGACAGACCTCGGAACTTGGATTTTTCCAACTTTCTACTTGGAAAAATGCATTAGAATGGCACTTGAAGTCGGAGCTCTGACTGGGAAACTCGGACTAAAATTAGCTACCCTGACTTCACGAGTATGACGTCATTCAACATGACAGCTCCCGTGGAAGCGAGCTTTGTGAATGGAAATGATCAGCTAACAGCTGAATAAAGTATTTTTTCTAATGTGACATTGAAATAAAAAGTTCAAAATATATCACCAAGTTAATTATAGTGTATAATAACTGTTTGCCACTGATATGTAAGTGTAAATAATTTCAGAATATTACTTTTCTGCACAAATGTTCAATACTGTGATTAATATCATTGTAAATCAACACAACCAAACAGTCCTGTAGTCTAACTTTACTTCAGTTAGCATTTATTACTAAGTTTATTTAATCTTACAGTATTTATCAGTGTTCAGCCATGCTTTTTTGTTTACATTTGGCTGGAAAGATTTGAGGTTGGAAGTCGGAACTTCTGACTGGGAAAAATCCGACTTCTGAGATCTGTCGAACACAGTAACAGATCAGCTGAATGCGTTTATAAAACTCAAAAATCTGAAAGGGATTTAGCAGATTCATCTGCACATCAGTGTCTCATCCTTTATGCAGTGCTGCACCTTCTGGCATCTGCCTTTAGGTTTGACAAACTTTTATTTCAGTGTAAATTTAAATTTTAAATGATTTACTATTTGTTAAATTGACTCCTTTCCAGCTGCATTATATCACTGTGAACTCAGTACATACCTGTCAACATTGAGCTTTGAAAATAAGGGAGATTTTACATAAACACACACACACCCCAGACCTGACCAGCCAATGGTGAGCAGCACATAGATAAGGGAACTACTGGCACCTTTTTTTTTTGTCCACTTCAAGCACTGCAAATTGCAAAACACATTTACAAATCAAAAAAACACATTCATAAAGTGCAAAACACATTAACAAATCACAAAACACATTTACAAATCAGAGAACACTTTAACAAATTACTAAACACTTAAAAAATATCATGAAACACTAACAAATTTGGAAATACAATTTAGAAAACACTTTAAATCACAAAACACTTTATTTATTTAAAAGGAACCATGTACAATGCTAAACATAAATGTTGCCATTTGATGTATTATACTAGAGTTAGCTTAGAGCTAATTTTCATCTGTAGTCCCTTGGCAGGTTAACAAATCACAAAACACTTTTGACAAAACAAAAAAGGTAGGGACAAAGATTCTTGTTTGTGATTGGACATGTCAGTTAGTTTTTTTCAAAGGAACTAATTGAGAGGATGAGGCTGATTTTTTCCTATTTTTTCTTGGGAAGGCTCACTACAAATGTGTGGTGTTTCCCCAGTCAACAGTCACTGTAATGAGCCCATGCTCTACTTCTGCATAGTTCCTTTGAAAAAAAAAGTAACTGACATGAGTGCTGTCCAATCATGAACAAGAATCTTTGTCCCTACCTTTTCTGTTTCGTCAAACGTTAAAGTGTTTCATGATTTTAAAGTGTTTCATGATTTTTAAACTGTTTTCTAAATTGTAAAAGTGTTTCCTAATTTGTTAAAGTGTTCTGTGATTTTTTAGCTGATTTGTAGATGTGTTTTGCAATTTGTTAATGTGTTTTGTGATTTGTGAGTGTGTTTTGCACTATGTGAATGTCTCGTCATTTGTGGATGTGTTTTGTGATTTGTGAATGTGTTTTGCACTCTGTGGATGTTTTTTGCACTTCTCAGCCACTGTACATAAGACATGAAACAAAGGACATTAAAAATCATAAAAATCATAGATTACAACCTTTTACACAATCAATAGGATAAACTCTCAAGCAATCCAAGGAAGCCACAATGATACCAAGAATGAATAGTGAATAATAAATAACTGGATAAATAATGAGATTAGTTATAGTTATAATGGTAAACATTATTTGAATTTCCAACAGTCAAGGGCTGTCCCACTTATACCCACCCAATGCTGAAGCCTACTGAAGACATGGAAAGATCAATAGTGTCAAAAAGGCTGCATAAAGTCATTTGAAATTGTAAGTAAAAGTCAAAGAAGTTTTGATTATTGTCCAAAATGTGTAGCAGTTATTTCACAGAGCTACTCACTCAGAATGAGCTGAGGCTAAAGAAAAGCTGTAGCTCCTAATGTTGCTAAGTTATTTGGAACTTTTTAGAACGTCATATTATATAATCAGCAATCCCAACATTCTTAAAAGTAACCATTTTAATTATATAGGTACTGATACATGAGAATAGACTATTCAAAGAATATACTAATGCCACATATCATAGCCAATAAATTTGCTAATTTGCAAAGTTTGTGCCTAGATGTTTTTTTGTTTTGTTTTTTTTTTTTGCAGAAATGCATAGCTTCCAATTAATACAATATTAAAATACATACAAGTAACCAAGATAATGCAATAAAACCAAATACATAACCTACATAATCCTCTTGATATTCTTCCGTCATCTATGTTTGTGAAAGTCTTTGACATGATAGGGTCCCATATTATTAATTAATTAATTAACATTGATTAATCTCTCACTCTCTACAGGCACTGTCCCCAGTTACTTTAAGCATGCAGTGGTCAGCCCCCTTTCTCAAAAAGCACAATTTGGACCCATTATTGCCAAGTAACTACAAACCCATATCTAAACTGCCCTTTCACTCCAAGGTTTTAGAAAAGGTGGTAGCCAATCAGTTAATCACTGGAGCAAAACAACATTTGGGACAATTTTTATTCTGGTTTCCGTAAACTTCACTCTACTGAAACTGCTGTTCTTCTTCTGAAATATTATATGAAAACTCAGTCAGGTCAACTGCATTCAAGTTTTTAATTCTGAAACGTTTCACCATCCATCCAAATGGCTTCGTCAGTCAGAAAATGAAAAAAAGTTTTTTTGACTGACAAAGCCATTTGGATGGATGGTGAAACATTTCAGAATTAAAAACTTGAATCCAGTTGACCTGACTGAGTTTTCATACAACATATCTACCACCTGGATGACTGAGAATCTTCATCAAAACATTGCTCTTCTGAAAGTTTCTAATGATATCCTCATGGCCACTGACACAGGAGATTTTAGTACTCGTTTAATTGGAGCTTAGATTGGCCTTTGACACAGTCAACCACAATATTCTGATTGACAGACTGGAAAAGTCAGTTGGTATCTCGGAAACTGCTCTGGACTGGTTCAAATCTTATCTCTTAAACAGAAGCTTTACTGTTTGAATCAATCAGTTTACCTCAGATTCTGTCATTTCTTCATGTGGAGTCCCTCAAGGCTCTGTACTAGGCCCTATTTTATTTTCATTATATCTTCTTCCTTTAAGTCAGTTAATAAGTAGTTATAGGTATGTTTCCTTCACATTTACGCAGATGACATCCAACTTTACTGTTCATTTAAACCAAATGAATTACATAAACTAGATGCTTTAAATGACTGTCTGAACACCATTAAGTTCTGAATGGCAGATAACTTCCTACAATAAAATGCTGAAAAAACAAACACTTATTCTTGCTCTGATAGTAACATCTCCAGGATTAGGAAGTGTATTGGACCCCTAGACTCCACTGTCCAATCTAGCCTCCAAAACTTGGGTGTTATTTTTGACAAAGTTTTATCCTTAGATAGTCATATAAAACAACTGAGCCGCTCTTGTTTCTTCCATTTTAGCCAAACTGAGAACTATAGTATCTAAAGACGATATGGAAATGATTATTCATGCTTTTATCTCTTCCAGATTAGATTATTGTAACACTCTTTTTATCTGCTTAAATAAATCATTTTTGAATACACTCCAAACCGTTCAAAATTCCACTGCATGACTGTTAACTAACTCCAGGCAATGCTGTCACTCCATTGGCTTCCTGTACATTTTAGACTTAATTTTAAAATATTGGTCTTCACGTTTAGAGAGCTTTACACAGTCAAGTACCAAAATACATCTCAGAACTGATCGTACTGTACATCCCCAACTTGTCCCTCCATCAGGTCAGAAATTGCTGATGGTGCCTCAACGTATCTTAAAAACCAAGGAGACCGAGCCATCTAGGCTGTGGTACCTCAACTGTGGAATGCTCTACCACTGGAATTAAGATCAGCAGAAACCTGGCACTTTTAAAAAGCATCTTAAGACTCATTTATTTAAGTAGGCTTTTGGATGATGTTTTTTATTTTGTTTTATCCTGCTTTATTTTTATTCTTGCTTTGTTTTATTATTTTATAAATGTTTTGTACTATTTTTATTGTGTAACTTTAAGGTATTATGTTTGCCTCCTTTTATTTTATTCTTTATTCTGTTTTATCTTCATGTAAAGCACTTTGTGACTACAGTCTGTGAAAAGTGCTATATAAATAAAGTTATTANTTATCTTCATGTAAAGCACTTTGTGACTACAGTCTGTGAAAAGTGCTATATAAATAAAGTTATTATTATTATCATTATTATTACAATATAATAAAGTCAATTACTACTGCCTATAATTAGAAGGAATTACAGCTGCAATATAGATACAGGTAGCAGTGGCATCATTGGTGTTGGTGTCACCCGGTGAGGTATCTCCGTGACGGCTGGTACCGACAATTCAAGTTGCCAATGGGGGTGGGTGGGGGGNTTTTTTTTTTTTTTTAAATTGTTTTTTCTCTGCTTTTGCTTTCTAGGGACGCCTGAGTTAAGGAATGTGACAGCTGTTATAATGGTACTGGGGGGACGAACGGGGAGTCTGGAGTTTGGTTTCGCTTTGTTGGTTTCTCTTTCACGTTCTTGGGGCTGCCTGAGGTACCACCGTGAAGTTGGGGGGGAGGGGGGGTCGTACCGGGTGACACCATCTGAGGGGGTAACACACGGTGGTGCCCCCACCTCAGATGGTGTCACCCAGTGCGGTCTGCACCCCCCTTGTGACGCCTCTGACAGGTAGAGTTATCATTTATTTATATACAGATAATGCAAAACCTTATATTACAAATAAACTCAGCAAAATAAAGAGGAATTTAGTATTTTGTAAGGCCTTGAAAACTGCAGTTATAAAGCCTGTCTTAAAAAGGAGCAATCTGGATGCCTCAGTTATTAACAATTATAGGCCCATTTCAAACCAACCTTTTTTAAACAAAGTCATTGATAAAATGTTTTCCAGCAACTCAGCACTTTCTTTACCTCAAACAGTTGTTTTTGATATGTTCCAGTCTGGATTTTGACCACACCACAGCCTGAAATGCTGCTTATTAAGGTTTTAAATTATTTAATTTGTTTAATAAATAATTTAAACAAATTATTTAAACATTTAAACAATAATTTAATTTGTTTAAACACATAATGGCAAAGTCTCAGCTCTCATGTGATTAGATTTTAGTGCTGCATTTGACACAGTTGACCGCAACATACTGGAAAACTGGGTTGGACTTTCTGGCACAGTTCTTAACTGGCTTAAAACCTGTTTACAAGACAGAGATTATTTGTGTCAGTTTGCAAATTCAAATCTGAAAGAACAAAGATGGCATGTGGAGTTCTGCAGGGTTCGATTCTTGGGCCTCTTTTATTCAATCTCTATATGCTCCCTCTGGCTCACATTTTGCAGAATAACAGTCTCTTATCATAACTATGTGGACGACACCCAAATTTACATAGCCATCTCACCAAGTGACTACAGTCCCATTGAAATGCTAAGCAAATGCATTGAAGACATCAATGACTGGATATGCTACAGTTTCCTCCAGTTAAAGATAAAGCTGAAATAATTGTATTTGATGTCAAAGATGAACAATCAAATGTCATTGGTCAGCTTTAATCACTTTCACTGAAGACAAAATTCCAAGTTAAAAATCTTGGTGTAGTTATGGATGCAGACTTAAACTTTAACAGCCAAATCAAGACAATTACAAAATCAGCGTACTATCACCTTAAAAATATAGCTGGATTGAGAGGATTTACAGTGAAGTCCAAAAGTCTGAGATCACACTGAAAATCTGTGATGTTTACCATGTAAATCTGAAACTTATTACAAAGTCTGATATCACAAGAAGCTCTTTGGGACATTGTCAAATCATGCTGGGATAACTTGGGTCATCAGGTTTTGCACAAACCTGTGGAGTCCAGCTGGAGTGATGCTGTCAGCTGGAGTGATGCTGTCATTAAAGCAAAAGGGGGGCATACCAAAAACTAAGATATTATTAAGATATTCTTTAATTCATGTACATTTTTCAAATATTCAACTTTTCACTGAAACTGTTAAGATGATATTATCATTTGTAATGACAAATCTTGTGTTAAATTAAAAAATAATGCAAAATTGAAGCATTTTCACAGTGGTCTCAGATGTTTTGGACCCCACTGTATGTCTAAGCAGGACCTAGAAAAACTTGTGTATGCATTTATCTTCAGTAGGATAGACTACTGTAATGGCGTCTTTACGGGCCCGTCCAAAATAGCTGTAGCTCATTCAGAATGTTGCTGCTCGAGTTCTGACTAAAACTAAGAAAGCAGAGCATTTCACTCCATCATCAGATCACTGACCTGCTGCCTGTGTGTCACAGGATTGATTTTAAAATTCTCGTACTGCTTTATAAAGCTCTGCATGGCTCAGGACAAAAATATATCTCTGACGTGATTCTGTCATATGAACCCTCCAGACCTCTCAGGTCATCTGGTTCTGCTTTCTGCTGCCAGAGTTAGAACAAAGCACAGTGAAGCAGCTTTCAGTTTTTATGCTCCACATTTCTGGAAGAAACATCCAGAAGATCTCAGACCTTCTCCAACTGTAAACTCAGGATGCTGCACTTGTGATGACCAGCAGCAGAAGCATCTGTTTATGGGCATGTTTGTTCCTTTTTCTTTTTTTTGTCTGTTGTCAGTTCAGCAATACAATTAGCTTGCTTGCGTCTGGTTCTTTTGTTACCTTGTTGATGTTTTGTCACTACACAGCTTATGTCAGAAGATTGTTGGTGCCAAATTGAATGATTTTGATAATCTTTATCAAATTAGGGCCACTGTGAAGGCCAAATGCATTTCATCAGACCCCCAGCATCCCTTTCACAATGAATTCCAGCTGCTTCCATCAGGGCGCAGATTCATTTTTCTGAGGGTCAAAACTACTAGATTTATGAAATCTCTTGTCCCAGCAGCCACTGGCTTTTTAAAATACGTTAGCTTGATATTCTATACAGCTGGTCTTTGTCTCTGTTGGTCTTTATGTATGTATGAATAATTACGGTGACTACTGTTTGCAAACTGAATTGCTCCTCGGAGATAATAAAGATTACTCTACTCTACCCTACCCTACTGCTACTCTACTCTACGCACTATGTACAGGACTATGGACAGTCATCCGAAGCTGCATTTGCACTATGTACAGTATTACTTTTGCACATATTTATCAATACTCACATACATACATTCTCCTGCTGGTTTGGTTGTAAATAGACTACATTCCATACACTTCTAATTCTCAATTTNACATACATTCTCCTGCTGGTTTGGTTGTAAATAGACTACATTCCATACACTTCTAATTCTCAATTTCTGCTCTTGTTGCCTTATCATTATCCTTATTTGTTGCTTTTATTTTATCTTATATATATTTTTCCTTTCATTATGAAGCACAGTTGAGGAACATACCAGAAAAAGCATTTCACTGCTGTTGTATTTGTACGGCTGCATGTGACAAATAAAACTTTGAAACTTGAAACTCTACTCTACTCTTTTAAATCCATGCTTAAAACTTTTCTTTTTAGCACTGCTTTTTATTAAACCAAATTAAATATCTGCACTGAAATTCAATCTGGAGCCAATTAATTCTATACTGTAACTACACTATACTGTAGATTATTCTACTTATTTATTTTATCTTATTTTACTCGTTTTTAAATGTTACTTTATTTTATTATTATTGTCTTTTAAATGCTGTTTAAATGCATTTTGTCTTGTGTAAAGCGCTTTGTGTTTGAATGCCTTGCCTTGCCTATAAGGTCAATAAATCCTAGTATCGCACCTTTCAAAGTAACTCAGTGTTCTTCTTTTACTTGACTGGACGCATCACCACAAATTTGATAAGATTAGTAACTTTTTTAGTAAAATTGTTAAATCACTTCCATGACCTGACCTGTGATGATGTCAGCACTACATTGGTTGAAACCGATGACTTTAGCCTGCCTCATGAAGAAGAGGGAGGGAGGGAGGGAGAGTCAACCTGGTTGGCTGGGAGGTTTCGATGGGAGGAGTTTAAACTCACCTTGGTTACAGAAGAGTCCTCCCCACCCCTCCACACAGTTACACTGCCAGGGCTGCAGGCAGGTCCCGTACACACAGCCCGGGTGTCGAGCGCACTGGTCACACAGGTTGCCCTGCCAGCCCTGCTGGCAAATACACTCGCCCGGAGACTGACAGAAACCATGTGTCTCACTGCAGTTCACTGCACAGATGGCTGATGGGAGGAGAGAGGAGAGAGAGAGAGAGAGAGAGAGAGAGAGAGAGAGGGATATCAAAGGAAGAAGAGAAGGGAAAGGAGAAATATTAGTATGCATTTGTTCGCAAAAAACAATCTGTGTCCCTGCTTAGAGCCTCTCTCTCTCTCTCTCTCTCTCACACGCACACACATACCTACAAGTACTTTTTAAGTACTAAATGAAGCAGCTGGCCTACACAACAAAAGCAACACATGCTGTCTCTTTTCACGCAAGGCAGCGCACATTAAGCTCCAGCGCGTGTCCCTGTTAAAGCAAGCAGGCCAGAGCCCGACCAGGGGCCGGCCAGGGGTCCCATTGTTGAGCTCAAAACAAAAGGAACAGACCTTGAAGACAACACACACATGCGCACACACACACACACACACACTGGAAATGACAGAAGCTCTAAGATCTTTTTTCTACCCAAAAGGGTCGAGGATGGCATAGACAACTGCTTGACTTCACAATTTCAAGGCCACCAGACAAAAAAAATGAAGCACCAAGAGGCCTATTCTTTAACCCCCCCCCCCCNCAGCCCAATTTGAAGAAAAGTTAGAATAAAAAAAGAGGGAGAGGAAGGAAGGAGGAGGAGGAGTCACACAACTGTAAAAACACCATTAACTCCCATTTTACAGCCAATATTTAGCAATTTATCAAACTTAATGGCAGCTAGTGATATTTATGCCATTAATGATTAGTCTTTTTTTAAATTGAGCGAGTATAGAACAATGATGAAAATAACTCCTCTGGTAGCAAAAGGAATAAAATGATAAGAAATTCACTGTGGCATCGTACAAATATTATAGCAAAAACAGGAAATGAAATCCCCACTGAACCTTACTGTAAACAACTTAACCATACTGAAGATTTTTGCAAATTTCACCTCATCCGTTACAAATTATGTATAATTTGTAGTCCACATTGGTGCGTTTAAGTGCTTGTAGAAAGCTCAGACATCTGAATTTTGAGAATGAGCCACCAAACAGCAGCGGATTCATGTGCCAGAAAATCTAATGTAATTATGAAGTATGTGGGACCTGCCAAAACAGTGGTATGGTCCTTTAAAAAGAGAGGCAGGACACTATAGTAAGCGTAGAGGAAATAACAGCATCTGTACTCACGGTCTGAGCAGTACTCTCCCTTCCAGCCAGGCAGGCACAGGCGGTTTCCCTCATCATCACAGATGTAGTGGCCAAAGGTGTCATTGCGGGGCCGGCAGTAGGTGGAGCAGGCCTCGCCGTGGTAGTACTCGTTACAAACCACGTGGTAGGAGTACTGCAGCTCGTTGTCGTCCCCGAGGTGACTGTCCTGGGACCAGTCTTCACCCACGGCCAGCCTGTGGTGGGCTGCCAACCGGGTGATCAGGTTGTTCTGGTTTTCTGGATGGACAAGAGAGAAGGAAGTGAGTTCATCCTACATGTCCCGTAATGTGTTATTATAAGGAGAATTAATTTATTTGCATCTATGACCTTTATTAAAATATAATTACTTTAATATTTCTATGATTTAACATGATTATACCCCTTGGATCCTGCATCATAAAATCAAATAACTGCAACTTATTGAAAGGAGTTTTCTGTCTTTCAGGCGTTGGGTTGTCAAAACACTGCTGTGTCGCCGCCTAGCGGTGAGGCAGATGCATTGCAGCTGTTGTTTACCTGCAGACCCAATCCCAGAAGACTCTGCTTTCCAGGCTTCGATTATCAAAGAGAAAGACCCCTGCAATTCATCAGAGTGGATCAGTTAAGGATAAGATCATTCATGTAATCAGTAACTGCACGTGCATCGTGTATGTAAAGTGCAATTGTCATGTTTTATGCTGCAGAATTAGGAATGCAAGTTTCTGTTGCATGTTTTTTTTCTTGATTATGGAACATTCTTACTCCAAAAGCTAAAACAAATCCGTAACAGCTGATTTACTTTCTTTATTTTTTAAATTTATTTATTTATTTGCTTATTTGGTCTACCAAAGCTTTCTCTGTGTGTAATCTGAATGAAAAAAAAAAAGTTTAATGTAAAGGTAACCTCTTTTCTGCTAATACTGTAACTGAAGATGGGAGACGGGAATGTGCTGTAAATCTGAATATGAAAAGAAAAATGTGCCATTTTCGACACTTACCGGCCACTTGAAGTTAAAAGGAATCCTGATGGGCGCGCTCCCGGAGATGGAATTGGAGTCAGCGCCGATGATCTCGGTGAGTGCGGTCCCATACGTGCAAGGCGGCTCCGGATTGATGACGTCCTGTGAGTGTTTGAGGCACACGTGGAAAAAGATCTGACAGTCCGGAGACTGAAAGCGGCAGTCGCTCCGGGAGCTGCTGAAGGAGTCGATCTTCAACTCAAAGACCCCGGAAGACAGAGCCTGAGGGAGGGAGGGACGGAGGGGGAGAGGGAGGGAGAGAGAGTNAAAAAAAAAAAAAAATGAAATGAAATAAACGGAGCTCTCGGCGTTTGTTATTCCTTACCTGTAATATTTCCTCACTTCTAACTGCCTCGCATATACCACTTAGCCTATTTGCTAAAGTTCACTAAAAATATTTCAATTAACACTTCAGATTAAACGAGGCATTAATTGAGGGACTGCGCGCCGTGCGTAAAGGCGCACGTCTCCAAACAAAGCTCTCAGCGAGGGAACCACGCAGCTCCAACTATTAAACATAGGGTAATTATTTCAAATAAATTCTGTATTACTCACCGTGTGCGCTGATATGAGCAGTAGGAGACTTGATAACAGCAAACGCGCCATGGCGTTTGCAGGGCAGCAGAAAGCGCCGAAAGTCCCCAATACTAAAATAAATGCGGTAAATCCAAACCGGTCCAAAGGAAACGGCAGTGAAGAATAGTTAAAGCGCACTCCGGGATTTTAAATAAAACAGAAAAATCAGAGAAAACGTTTATTCAGATTTGTTATGGATGGAGAAAAATGAATCGCGTAGAAATCCTTTCAGCTCCTCTGAGCTGCTGCTCCTGGACTCTGGACTGTTCACCTCCAGCAACCTGAACGCGAGGTCTTATAAAGCGGAGGAGGTTCCTGTGCTTGTGGAGGGAGGCGTGTGCGTTGGANGGGGGGGGGGGGGACTAACACACACACACACACACTGCAAAAAATATCTACTCGAAGAAGGAAAAATCCTGCACTGTGAAATTATTTTCCTCAAACAAGCGACACCTTCTGCTACAGAGAACAAACAAATGAACAATCAAACTGATTCTCTGATGTTGTGTCTGAAAAGTCAAACTTAAACTGCCGAAAATGCTGAGAAACACGGGGGACAAATGTCAGCAATCAGCAAAAAATCAAACCTGAAACTTTACTATAAATCAGGTAAATTCTAAAGGATGAAAATTACTAGGCATACATACTGCACGTTTATTCAAATGCTTTACACAAGTACAATGTTGAGGAATAATGTCGGTATTAACGTTTTTGGACGCTTTTTAATTTTCCTCCGCCACATTTTTATCATAATGCAAATTTTTACTTATTATATCCACGATTTTGTAAAATCCAAAAAACACTACTCGCATAAATGTTAGGTTACTGACATATATTTTCCAAAAACCAAATTCTAGTTTTCCTGTTATTTTGCCAAATGCTCTAATCATTCAAAATCAAATGTTCAGGTGACATACCCACCTTAAAATTCAATATTTTACCACAAAAGTCTGATTGTAGAAGAGACTGTGGTTTTAAATCCACACATTGCTCCATGTTTGAGCAGACAAATAAAATTACTTTCACAAAAAAATTAAATGACGTCATGTTCATTGTGATTGATTACTTATTTCAAGTAGCCTCATTTTAAGTCTTTACAAGTTGATTTTTACAGCCAACTGGAATGAAATTAAACCAAAAGCAGTCTGGAAGGTAGGAAAAACAATTCTAATATTTACCACTCCAGTAGTGTTTTGGAAAATGGTTGCCAGTATTGGGCTCAAAATGCTTTAACGGTTTGCAGCGGTGCAAATTGCTGAGCGTTTCAGAGAATTCAGAGAATTTCAGAAGCATATTGTTTTAGACATTTAAAGTGTGTTTTTATGACTTCTAAGGCAGCCCACTGGTTTCTATTAATTCTTGTAAAATACATATCTCTAAAAGTCCGCTTTTCTAGAATCAATAGCTAATCAGCCTGATAACGGTAACGATAACGGTTCATCTGTGAGATAAGAATGGGTTCGAAGGGCTTCTGCAGTGAGCCTAAGAGGAAGAAATATCTCAACCTATAAAGGAGGGAGGGATCCTTCAACAAATCTGAAAACTATAAAATCACCACGTCTGGAGATACCTGGTTTTCACTGGAGAGAGACGGGAAAATAAAACAGATCTCTGTGAGCAGATTCATACCAAGCTGAAATAAATAACACTCTTGTGGCTCTTTGGGAATTTAAAAACAATTTAGACTGGGTCTTTGGAAATGGTCAGTAGCTATGTGTGAGCTATGGTGAAAACATGGAAAAAACACGGGATTGCTTCTTTAAATAGTGCCTCCTTAAAGACATTTTTAAAGTGTACATGTCTGAGGAGCTTCTATAGGAGCACGCAGAGAAGGAGGTGGGGTGTCTTGGAGGAGGAGGAAGAGGTGGGTATGGGGGTGGGGGGAGGATTATAGGGGCCCCGCTTTGATTCCCTTTCACCACCGAGGGGCCAAATTACAGCGGGGCAATAGAACAAACTGTGAGGCGACACGCAGCCAAACGGTCCTTTCACAGCGTCCACACGGTCCTTCTGTGATCCCACAGGACAGCGGAACGATCTGGATCCAAATGTCCAAAAAATAACCTACCTAAAAATTCCAGTCTGTTCATTTAATCTTTAAACACACATTCACACATTAACAACAGTTATATCAGAATTATGAATGTTTTGTTTACATCTGGAATGCGGAGTAAACAGACTCTAATCTGAATTTCTGATTGGCTGAGAATCACTAAACTAAACTCTTAATAAGCCTAAATGTTTATGTGCTCAGAATTGATTGGACCTTTATAATAAATTTTAAAGTGTGATATGTCCATTTCAAACTCACCATAAACACATTATGGTTATTAAAATACTATTGCAGCAGGAAAAACTACCTTAAAGTCATGATAAACCAGTGTGATAAAGCGATAAAATGAATTTAATTAATCTATATATAGATTAAAAAGTTTATAGTTATATTATCGTGATACGAGTGAAATATAACAAGAAAATAATATTTGCATGAACATGAAATGGATATTATAGGAAACAGAATGGAAGTCAATAAACTAAACTAAACTGAGAGCCAATGAGAACACTTTCTTCAGTGAATCGCGTGTCGTGGGGGGTNGGGGGGGGTATATACGTTCACAGACACATACACACACAGACCAATTTGCCCATTTTTTAACGACTCGCGTCGGTAACAATTATCGAACTTGAAAGGAGAAGAGGCTGGATGCGTTCACGTTAAGTGGGAAATTTGGAAGCGCATCTATCTATCTATCTATCTATCTATGTATATATGAATGGATGGATGGTTGAATGAATGGAGGGAGAGAGAGAGAGAGAGAGAGAGAGAGAGAGGAGATTTGAGATAATTCTAGATGAAGTGTGTGAGTGTGTGTGTGTGTGTATGTGTGTGTGTGTGTGTGTGTGTGTTGGAGGGTCTCACAATAGCAGCTGTATGGTAATGACCCCCCAGGCTGAGTATGTAGCCCATTAACACTAAACACAAATCCTTCACACAGCTCAAGTGTCCCAGACAAAATTATAAAATCTTAAATCAAATAAAACTAAAAACATCAAATAAAAGTTACTATAGAGCAGCCCAAGAAACTAAGTACTTAGTAAAGTAACTAAGTACTCAATTTACTGTAAAGTAACTAAGAACTCATTTATTGTACTCATTAATGGAAATTAAAGCTGATATTTCACCATCAACACATGTAAATTATTAGTAAACAGGAAGGTGAGTGTGAGCCTCTGTGTGTGTGTGTGTGTGTGTTGACATCCGTCTTGGCGCTCGCGACCATCTTCTATTGTCATTCTACTGAGGGCAGCGCGTGCCTCCGCTGGCCCTGACCCCCCCCCCCACACACACATACACACACACACACCTCACCCTCTGTTCCCGCGGCACGAGGCACGCTTTGTCTGACACACACACACACAATAAACACGTCAGCAGAAACAATGAAGGAAAGTTATTTGCACGCACGCATTCCGTGTGGCGTGTCACCGTGGGATGTGTTACCAAAAACACCAACAAAAAGTGATGATCTGATTTGCTGATACGTCTCTAGTATTATTGTTTGTTTATATTCCAGCACCACTAAGAAGTTTTTTTCCACACATGCATTATCTCCACTTCTTTCTTTGCATCTTTTTCATATTATCACTATTTCCTTATTATATTTCCGGTCCTCTCTGTAGTTTATGTTTAGTTGATAGCTAATGTCATTAGTTTATAGGATCATGTTTCCATGGTTTCCTCGCTGCCCTGTCCATCGCGCACACAGACGCGGCGCGTGCTGCAGGTACCTGCTCAGCGCGTGCAGCTTCCGGTCCCTGGAGACACTGGGGGACGTGTGTGGACACAACAGCCGGAAGCAGCATCACCAACGAACAATGTGCACGCGTTCTATCGCGCCATCTGCTTATCGACTTTCTTTCTTTCTTTCTTGTTGTTTCTTTCTCTCTTGTTGTTTCTTTCTCTCTTATATTTCTTCTCTTTTTTCTCTTTGCTTCCTTCCTTCCCTGGGTCTCTTTTTCTCCTTCCCTCTTTCTCTTCCTCTCTGCCCTCTCTTCCCCACCACACAAACTCACAATACAACATGGATAGATAGAACGGATGAATGACAGATGGATAGATAGATGATGAATAGATGGATGATGGATAGATAGATGAAGGATGAATGTGCTTGTTGTCAAATGTTGTGGCGCGTATTTTTAAACACCTTTTGCTTTCCAACATGTGCCCAAATGGTCCGCAGGTGAGACGTGAGAGGATGCACAGGGCGCGTGCTGTGCTTTTGTGTGTGTGTGTGTGTGTGTGCGGGGGGGGGGGGGGGGNGGGGTATACAAAGCGTGGGAAAGCCTCTGCTCAGGTGTGAATGATGTGATAAACATACGCGAGAGGCGCTAACAGCGACACCTGAGCAGACATGCGCATAGCGACAAATGGGTTTGGTGCGTGCGTATAGGAGGCAGTCCCAGCATTCTGTTGAGCAAATGGTCAAACTCGTAAAAAGTTAAAAACCGATTCACTTTCCCACATTCACACCTTTACCTATCCTCCTGTATGGGCTAAGGGGGGTTGATGTTCCTTTTCACGCGCTGCTGTCAAACGGCGTCATTTACATGAAAACACGCGAACATTAACATGAATTTAAAATTATTATTCTTATTAATTATTCTGAAAGTTTCCACGCTCACAACTTAACGGGAGCGCAGACTCTCCCTAAAATAAAGCAAAATAAAATGACAAAAAAATAAAATAAATAAAAATAAAAATAAAACAGGAATATAAGATTAATAAATACGAGAAGAATTGAAACAAACAAATAAAAAGCCAAAATTAAAAAAATAAATAAATAAAAGAAACCAGAAATGTCATAACACATGAATGTACAGGTATAAAAAAGAGGAAGAATTAAATGTTCAGTAAGGATTGTTTTGTCTTAAGCATGTCTCAGATGATTATGTAATACCTAAATCAGAAATCATATATATTTTTAATTTGTCAGTCTTTTAGTAAATTCTGCATGTTTGACTTCAGGAGAATTTTCTCTGTGTGGTGATATATGAAAATGCATTTCTGTAAATACTGTAACATTCAGTATCCATGGAAACTGATCTCAGCCTTTAGTTTAGACACATTGGAAACCAAATTTCATAGTGCTAAAACTGATGTATCCTTTCGGGGGTTTCAACAGCATGTTCATATCTTTCAAATATTCAACCTTATTTCAGCACATTTTTTCAATTTTCATGTAAAATTTCCCCATTCAACTGAATGCAAAGCATTCAAAATGGCTTCACATCTCTTTCAACTCACATAGTGCTTTTTCAGTTGCCTCTTTTTCCGCATCTTTTCAAGCAACTTTCAATCAGTTTCAAGCAATCGCTTCAAGAGGCGGGTTCAGCGTGCAATCACCCCGCAGTTTCTTCAGGAACTGCACCTTCTAGTATCACTTTAATATCCTTTAATGAAAAGTTATCAGGTTAATTTGAAGCTTCAACATTGCATTTTAACAGTTTAAGGTCTTTCAGTTTTTGTTTAACTTTTAATCTCAACAAACAGGATTTTAAAGATCCTTTAACTGAACCAGCTTCCAAAAAAAAAAAAAAAACNAAAAAAAAAAAAAAAAACTCTTAAATCTCCTTTAAACCAAGCTGTGGAAGCTGCTGGAAGCTGACAGGCTTCACTCACTCACTAAGGATTAATAATCAGTGGTCAAGATTAGTAAAGATCATCAGGATCAATAAGCTTAAAGACTTTCAAATCTGTTTAGTCTCTTAACACAGCAGGATAAAGTCAGAATTCTTAAACTACAAGTTTAGTTAATCTGAAAGCTGTTAAGACAATTTTATACTTTATACTAAGACAATTTTATACTTTATACTGATTTTCACATTGTTCATTTTTGGTTAATTTGATACACAAGGCTGGCCTTTTACTCTCAAGGTCTCTTCATATTTCTTATCGTCTCTTCTCAGTACATTCTTTGTCTCTTCCTTGCAGGTGTAGATCCTGCTTACCAGTGGTGGCTGGTGATGAAAAATTTTGGGGGGGCGCAGGGGGGTATATGGACAAAATCTTCTATCCCGCTATGCTATATCATGATATATTGAGATATCTCAATATATCATGATATAGCATGTTTCCTGGTAATTTAGTAAATAAATAGTCTGTATGAAATAACCAAATTAAATTACTTGACAAATGAAAAGTACTTTCTCATTTAATTAAGAACTTAGGAGCAAAATGAACATAATGGTTTCAACTGAAATTATAGAGAAAAAAATAAATATCTTCAGTTATACACTGACTATGTTTACATGCATGCACAGAAATACAGAGTAATTCAGCTGAATTAATTAAATCCTGCTCACTGCTGTTGGAAAATACTACTCACAATTTATTTTAACCAACATTTCATTTAATGTGAGTAAAGGTTCNGAATTAATTAAATCCTGCTCACTGCTGTTGGAAAATACTACTCACAATTTATTTTAACCAACATTTCATTTAATGTGAGTAAAGGTTCTAAATGGACCTTTACTCACATTATTCTCCATCATTATTATTTCACAGGGGTCCCTTGACCTCTGACCTCAAGATATCTGAATGAAAATAGGTTCTTTGGGTATCCACGAGTCTCCTCTTTACAGGCACTTATGCTAATCCCATACAGTTTTTCTCCATCCATCCATCATTTTCTAAACCCAAACCCGTTTGTGCTGTTAAGGTCGGGGGGGGGGG
>VXCM01002372.1:0-22739 GCA_014773175.1 Lucifuga dentata
CTTGAATACTTGATTTTGAAAGATTAAGAGATTTTGCAAAATATCAGGAAAGCTGAAATATGGTTTCTTCCTTTGGGAAATGATTGTCAGTGTATGAAAATTGAATATATTAAGCTCAGACATGCAAAATGGACGGAATGGTCCTTTAAACAACTCTGACAAACATCTTTGCTTGAGACATTGCCACAGCATGTCAACGTCTCAAGCACATTTCAAGTCTCTACAAGTTGATTTTTATAACTTACTGGAATGAACTGAAACCGACGGCCGCCTGGAAGGTGCGAAAAAAAAAACTTAAAAGTTATCACTCCAGTAACATCTTTTGGATTGACAGTAATGAGGGTTGATTTATTAGCCTCAAATATGAAAAATTTACCGGTATGCTCCTTGAAGGCCAGATACGATACGTGATTTCCTTCAGCAACATGACATTGGCTGATTTAGGCTGATAAGAATCTTTCAGGAAACCTTTCGGTCTGTTTTGACCCGTGTTTGGGCTTGTCTGTAGGTGATCGTAATCCAAATAAGATGATGCACTTGCAGCAGGATAAAGTGATCAGTGTGTGTGTGTGTGTGTGTGTGTGTCCTGTCCACAACAAAAACAAAGAGCATGTGATTGAAGTCACAGGATTAGAAACTAAGACGACTACAGAGCAGTGAGCTTTCATCCATATGATTTTTACTTACATACATGTCTAAAGTTTCAGTGACGGTGCATTTAAAGGACCATACCAGTGATATTATGTGTTTGAGCCCAATACAACCAGCATACATGTTATGTTACTAACAACCATTTCCCTAAACATTTCCCAAAATGTATGCTGGAGCAGTTGGAAGACACAATAGAAGATAATTATGTCTCTGCCAGGGAATATAGTTTCAGAAGAAGACAACTTTTTACCATAAAATTTCATAAAATTTTCCTTCTACAATTGTGCATAAATGTTAGCAAGCAAAATATTGAATTTCAAGGTTTGAGTATCACCTGATAATTGATTTTGAAAGATTAGGATTAGAGATTAGAATGTTTTGGAAACTGTTAACATGTATGCAGGTTGTATATATTGGACTTAAATATGAAAAATCACCGGTTTAATCCTTTAACATCTTTAAATAGCTAATCACATTTATTTACAGATGACGAAAAACATGAAATCTTAGTGCGTTAACATAAAACACTACATGTGATTCTGTTTCTAGAAGATTCTGTATGCTAATTGTGCTGCAGGTTTGTGTGGATGGAACCTGCGTCTCCAGCAGGCATGCAGGCTCTGTGCATTACAAGATGAGGCAGGATTAAAGCACAGGGGGTTAATCTTCCGGCCTGCCATCTGCCAACACCATGAGAATTAAACCTGAAGCCACAGCGACGACCGCGGCCTCACAGGTGATCTTTTCCAGCGAATCATTACGTGAAATAAACTCACATTCTGCTGAAAAGGACATAAAAATCAGAATTCTCTGCTTTCTCTGAACCCAGGCTTTCATATGTCAAACATCTAAAAGCATGCAGGGAATTTAGCTGCTTAAATCATACACTCTTTATCCTAAAAATGCATTTTCAGTTTTCATATCTTGGTTTTTCTCTTGTGACGGCGTTCCGGTTTTACAGAAAGACAATGGATGCAGCAGCAGCCGCAGACGTCACGCTGGACATTCAACTAATACCACTCAGATTACGAAGCAGATTTCATTTCACGATATGGAAATGCACTTTAAAAGGTTTATTCATGTGTGCAAATGCTCTTGCATGTGACATATTTCGCCACGTGCTTCAGCATCAAACAATCGTGTTGTTTGTACACATGTAGTGCAGCTTTTCCTCATGAAAACAGTAATGTAGGGTTTCATAGGATGTGTAATCCTGTGAAATACAACACAGAGGAAATTTTTTCATGTTTTACTTGTTTGTAGATCATTAAATAGAATTTCTTAAGGGGACTGTTGTTGTGATACAGTAAAACTAAAAAAAAAAAAAAAAAAAAGATCATTTTGTTTTTCCATTTAAAAGGAGAATTAACGTATTTAGAGAATTAATGTTAACTGTTGTATAGATTAAAAATCAGAAAAGAAGTAAAACTAAAAATCTAAGATTTTGTTCAAAATGAAAGAGGATCTCTGGGTTCTGATTATATAACATTTGTTTGGGGGGGGGGGGGGNGGGTACCAAATAAGATTAGCAAACAAGAAGATTAGCAGCTTTGTTTCCTAAAATACCTTCAAAAAGTCCCAGAAAATAATGAACTTAATGAGGTTTTTAATTAAAGAGACTCAACACACACAGTTTTGACATCAGTAAAAGTAAATAAAGAAGGAAGGAAGGAATAGGAAAACAGCAGGCAGGAAAGAAAAGAAGTAAACAGGAAGTAAGCAGGCAGGAAACAGGAAGTAAGGCTGCAGGACAGAAAGAAGCAGGAAGAAAAACAAAATGTAAGTCAAACATGCAAACAAATAGCATTTTTTTTTTTTTTTTTTTTNTTTTTTTTTTTTTTTTTTTAGTCATTACCATCCATAAAAACCTTCTGATGATGATAAATGTCTTCATATTTAGCATCAGTTTCTCAATAAAATTAATAATTTTATAATTCACGTAGACACTGAACTCACATTCACACAAATCTGACATTTGACGCTCTTAGATATTTTACTTTACATAACATCAGTCCACACATTCATTCTTTTCATATGATTATTATCCAACAGGAAATCATCTCATCTGATTTCACCCTCATCCTCCTCCTCATCTTCATCTTCATCCTCCTCTGCATTGAGATGAATCTATTAATTGGGAATGTCTTTGCGGAAAACACAGCAGACGGTGTTTTAATCCTAACACTTTGTCCAGGAAGGAGCTGGACACACACACACAACTTCACTTGGAAATGTTTTTATTTAATATCAAAGTCACATTATGCAGAATTCTCATTAAGTATGACACTTTCTACAAACGTTACAAGACTTTATAGATTTTTGTAGCTGATAATATGAAGGAAGAAATCAAAGCCAAATATGAGTGTCCACCTTTAAACTTACTGAATTTTTAAGTTCATCCAGCATTATACTATTTTATTCTACTTTAAACTGTGTTCATCGCTAACTGATTTATTATTTAGGTTTAAATCTAAGGTTTTTTGGCCTGATTTACAGTTAAATTCATTTCAATTAAGAAATCATCAATGGTTCCCCAGAGGTTTCATCATTTTATTATTTATTCTCCTCGTCTTTACATGTTGTGCCACAAACTTCACAAACGTTTATATGAAGTCACTTTATTCCACGTTTTACAAGTAAATGTCTAATTAAAGCATTATTATTTTGTTTTAGCTTTTATTTCATGTATTTGTTGAAAAACTTGAATTGTGGAAATGTTATTGAAAACGAGTCTGAAAGTTTTAGAGATTTTGATGCTTTAGCTTTCTGACCTTTAGATGCGTGGAACTCCTCCACGAATAAAGATACATTTCAAGAGTTCATTTGCAAAAACAGATAACAGAACTCCATTTTTATATATATAAATTTGTAAAGTCATATTTTTTTATTTGTGCATTCCAGATAATATCACTCAAACTGTACATTACTTGTGTTAAAGGACCACAGTAACGTTCCATGTATGAAAATTGAATATATTAGGCTCAAACATGCACAATCACCGGTATGGTCCTTTAATTTGTTATCATTTTTATTTTAACTCCACATCAGATTAATTGATATTATCTTGAATGCACAATAATAATAATAATAATAAAAAAAGACTTTTACGATTGTTCAGTTTTAAATGAAAGCAAATGATGAGCATCAAAAATGAAACATATTAAAATCATACCTGTCCACTTTCAGCTAAGCTGCAGAATTCCCTCATCATCATGCAGCCTCTCTCCTCTCTGTTGGTGATGAAGGAGCTCAGACCGAAGAGGCCTTGCATTAACCGTTTTAAAGACTAAGATGTGTCATTGGATTAACACGGAGCCTCAGCCTCCGCCATCACACACACACACACACAGACGCACACACACCTTCAGATCATGTCCCGGTCTCTCCATCTTCATGGTGCGATCTCATGTCTTGGCTCTTTAGGATGAAGAATGTAAAGATATTACATCTGTCACAGCTTTTTCTTTGTGTGCACGCATGCTTCGGTAAGTTCAGCGTCTTAATTCTCTGCTGACGCATAAACTGCTTCTATGAATTCCTTTTCAGGTACACTGAAAAGCTAAATTATCTTTATGAATTTCATATGGACTTCTCTTTAAAATTCAGAGTTGTTGTTTAACTTGTTTATATTGTTGTATGTGTGTGTATGTGTGTGTGGGTTTGTCTCTACTGTAACAATACAACCATGGGGATCATATTTAGTTCTGCTGACCTTCATTGTTTTAGTATTGTGAGATGATTATGTTTTAGCAAAAATACAAGATTATAAAAGAAAAAACACCATTATTTCTGTTGCTGGAGCTTTCAGCTATGTATAGAACAGGTACTTTAAGACATTGACGTAACTCACCTGTAATCCCTAGATCGAGAAAGCAAGAAGCGTTAGCACGGACAGCTTTATATATAAGGATAAGAATCATTACATACAGTTTTGTGGTTTTTATAAGATATTTAGATGTTGGTATAAGAATTGATTTATGGTTTGATCTGTTTTTTAGCACAAGCAGACTTTACCCCTTATTTCTATGACAACGGGCCCTACAGCCACAACGGGAACCTGGCGCTGTTCAGCCTCTCAGAGGACACGGCTGTGGGTGAGATTAACCTCTGACATTCAGGACTTTTAGTTTGTTAGAACAACCAATCAACAAAATGGCGTGTTTTGATAGCCAATATTGGAGAGGCGAGGTTTTGAAATTGTTTGAACAGATGCTGCGTGGCGTGCAGCATTCTCACAATAACGTGCTCATCGGGGGGTTGAAATCTGTTGATGCCACCTGTTGACGTGAAGGACGTTTTGAATAGATCTGCAGCTGTCCCTCCACACCTTCTGGGTACTAAGAAACCATCTGCTTCCTGCTGCTCAGACTGATTTGTTCCAGACAATCACTTTACTACACTCATCAGCGTACTTCTAGAGGGCATTCAGAGAGCTCAAACCTCCACCAAGGCCAACAATCCTCTAAATTCTCCTTTTTTGTCAATGCAAAGCCAGATTTTACTATCAATACCTTGAAATCCGTTGTGCAAATTCAAACCGTTTTATCATCCTGCTACAAACTGCTGGTAGTTTTGCATGTTTCTTGCCAGAGACACCATAAATGTGACCCCTAGTCTGAGCATCCATATGTTTGAATTCACCAGATCTGCAGCAATAACCTGTTGACAGTCCGTCATATGCCGGAATTTTTTTTTTTTTTTTTTTTNTTTTTTTTTTTTTTTTTTTTCAAAAAGATTGATATCTTAGTATCAAGAAATAGAAAGATCAACAAATGTTCTGTCTTGCAATGTTAAAAGTGAAAAAAAAACAACAAACCTATATCTGGATCCTGATCTGGATTTGTGTTAAAATGTACTCAGTTCTTCCTTGACCTAAGTCCTTCCTATCAACAAAATTTAATTGAAATCATAATTTTTGATATTTCCTGCTGACAGACTGTTGACAGTGATGGAAATATTTGTTATTTGCCCTTATCATCACTTTAAAGGACCATATCATCTATTTTGCATGTTTGAGCCTAATATGTTCAATTTTCATACACGTAATGTTACTGACAATCATTTCCCAAAGGATAAAAACGTATTTCAGCTTTCCTGATATTTTGCAAAATCTCCTAATCTTTCAAAATCAAATATCCAAGTGATACACCCACCTTAAAAATTGATGTTTTACCTGCTAATAGTTATGCAAAATTATGAAGTCACAGTCATTAAAATTTCTGATAAACGCAGATAAACTTCTTTTGGGACTATATTCCCTGGTGGAGACATACATTCACTCTGCTCTTTTTGTTGCGCTTAAATGCTAAAATTACGAATAAGTTGCTTGCGATGATGGATTACTTATCCCAAGAACGTTTCAAATATCAACAAATTGATTTTAATAGCGTACCAGAATGAATTGAAACCAATGGCAATCTGGAAGGTAGGAAAAACATTTTTAATTCACCGTTCCAGTAGTATGCTTTGNCCAATGGCAATCTGGAAGGTAGGAAAAACATTTTTAATTCACCGTTCCAGTAGTATGCTTTGGGAAGTAATTGTCAGTAATGTTAGGTGTATGAAAATTGAATGTATTAGGCTCAAACATGCAAAATGGGTGGTACGGTCCTTTAAATCTAGTGCTAGAAAACCCCCTTATGTTTTTTTTTTTATTTCAAATAATGCGTGAATGTAACACAGAACTNGTGCTAGAAAACCCCCTTATGTTTTTTTTTTTATTTCAAATAATGCGTGAATGTAACACAGAACTTCTGAAATTGTACTTCCTGTCAAGTCTCTGAACCAATCAGCCGTTTGTCTTCAGGCACACAGATCTACTGTCTGAACGGCATGGACCCTGAGGGGCAGGAAGTGAGGTATGGCCTCGCTTTTGAACCCGGATCCAAAGAATATTTCAGGGTGGACCCCAAATCTGGAAACATCACGCTGGTGGAAAAGCTGGACAGAGAGGTAAACTTCACACATACACATCAAAAGACATCAGAATGAGTGATGAGTTTCAAATAGTAAGGAAAACGTTGTTTCTGTCGTCATTAGAAACAAGACTCCATCGATGTTCTTGTCAGCATCACAGATGGAAGAAGCAAGGTATTAATGAAGAGAAATACATAATTTAATTAATAAATCATAAATCAAACGAATTTACACTTAGATTAAAGGGTTTTTAATCGTTGCTCTTTTTTTTCGTTTTCCCACTCATTATCAGGTTGTGGAAAAAGTCACAGTATTTGTAATGGATGCAAATGATGAAAGGCCAGAATTCCAAAACATGCCTGCAATCATTAATGTATTGGAGGTAAGTTAAAAAAAACAAACCCTGAATGAATATAAATGTTCTATTGTATGATTTTTCTGTGTGATGTGACCTGAACTACTTTGTGTCTTCCCATGTTAGACGACTGAATCTGGAAGCAGCATTTATAAAGTGGAAGCCGTGGACAGAGACACGGGCTCAGGAGGCTCCGTCACTTATTACCTGCAGGTAACGCCGTGGGAGCCACTTCCCCATGCACCATCTTACCGCACAAAACACATCCCTCTGGCTGAAACTGACCTCATGCGTGCAATGGAAATGTAATTACAATAATGTCAACATCGTTTTGACATTATGCCATGTGCGTGTGCATCTGTTGAAAATGTAACGGTCACGATGACGAGGATTAAAAATCACAATTACATTTGTGTGTGTGGGCTTAGAGGGCCGCTGTGGCAGGAGATGCTAGTTTGCACTTTGGGCTATTAGGAACAGAGAACAGCTGGCCTGGAGTGACAAGTGATGCAGCGCACATCTGGACACAGCAGCTTTCACCTGCATGCCCCGTTTCTGCTCGTATGAGCTGTTTGCATCCAAATGGAAAAAAAAAAAAAAGGGCCTCCGACCTTCCACAGGATTCAAGCGGATGTTAAGTGCAGCGTTTTTAAGCAGCCATATGAGCCTTTCTCATGATATGTCACGGAAGCGGTGACTGTAAATGTGCTTTAACTCACGTGGCATCATTTGTGTCCATTTCAGCTTTTATTTTATTTGACCTTCATTTTACCAGGTAGAGATAAAAATCTCTTTTTCAAGAAAGACCTGGCCAAAACGGCAACATGAAAAAAACTGCAAACCACAATCAAACTGTACATTCAGCAATAAACAGCACTCAAAGCGAGGGTTTCTCCAAAGAATACAGTTATCTTGAGTGTTCATCCTGACTGATCTAACCACAAAGAAACTGACCAATGGTGCCAATTTCCTATTTATTTATTTTTTTTAATATTGACTTGAATTCCCCAGGGCTGTTAAGTCAATTAGTTTCAAGTCCTGTTGTAGATTGTTCCATATGGAGGGCGCATCAAATTTAAAAGCTTTTTTGCCCAATTCTGTCCTTAACTGAGGAACAGTCAGCTGTAGACTATCATGAGAGAGGAGGCCATATTGACTTTGGATTTTGGCTGATATGTGCTTAGGTAAGGAGGGACTAGATCAAGAAAGGATTTGTAGATGAAACTCAGCCAGTGGGAGCGCCTGTCCAGCAACGGACATTCAGCTTTAAAATCCTGCTTTTGTGTCGTTGTGTTTCAGAATGCTCAGGCAGGTTCATTTGCCATCGACAGACACAGCGGCGTCCTCCGCATCAAATCTGGAGAAACGCTGGACTACGAGAAATCCAAGACACACTTTGTCACAGTGATTGCAAAGGTAATGAGTGTGTCACATTCTGATTCTCCAATGCATAAATGTAGCATTTAATCTAATTTAATCAATCATTTAATCAAGATTTAAGAGGCTTTGGGTGGAATTCATAAAACACAGCACAGATTCAACATGTTGATAAGTGCAAATATCATCTCATAGCCACATTCCCATAAACGCGTAAATGCCTGTTGATCAATAAATGTGATATATGAGCTCGCTCAGTTGATCAAAACTCTAGTTTGTGTATATTGGGTCCAAACATGCACAATCGCCGGAATAGTCCTTTAATCGTGGTGGTTTAAAGTACCTAATTTTATTTGTTCTAGGATGGTGGTGGGAATTTTAAAGGCAAGGAGCAGTTTTTGTCTTCCTCGGCTACTCTGACCATCAACGTGCTCGATGCACAGGACACGCCGCCATCTTTCATCGGAACGCCGTACCTCAGCTTTGTTTATGAAGTTTCATCACCGGTGAGTTTAAGAACATATTCTGTCTCTTAATGTGCTGTAAATGTCACTGTAAAATTCTTATAATATTGGCAATCATATTATGTACAGTATGTTCCCTTATCACAGTGACATTTTTACCAATGGACAGCAGAAAAGTAACATCAATAAATAAATTAAATATCAGTTCATGATAGTGGCTTGTGTATCCTGGTTCTAATATATTGATTTAATTTTCTAATGATCTTTTTCCAGGGTTCTGAAATATTTACTGTGCTCGCCAAAGATGGTGATGTGGAAAACCCGAACCCGATCTCATACTCATTTGAAGAAGGTAAGCATTTTGATCTTAGGAGATTAGAAAGACAACGAAATAAAGTTAAAGATAAAGAAATGTTGAAGTTAAATGAGTTTCTGCTTTCTGCAGGTGATTCTGGTGTTTTTAGCATCAATAAAACAAGCGGTTGCATCAGTTTGCTGACTCACCCCACTAATCTGAAGCGAGAGCTCTTCAACATTAAAGTCAGGGTAAGTTTATTTAGCTGATTTCCTTTAAGATAAAGTCTTACATAGTGTACTTTCCATTTGTGGCATCATTTTGAATTAATCACACAACTCTGTTAACATAGAAAATGGCCAGTATGGTCCTTTAAGCAAAATCTGTATTTTCTTTCAGTTTCTTTGTTTTGGTTAAAGATGTCATCACTTCAAAAAAAAAAAAAAANAAAAAAAAAAAAAAAAGAAGAAGCAGAGTCCTGCATGGGCCCCAAGTTTAGACCTGTACCTGGCCTGGCCCTACATTGTCTGAACCAACCCAAAGCCCTAGACTTAATGAAATTCTCGGCCCCAGCCTGAGCTCAGGCCCATGGTCCTCCCCCCCCCGGTTCTTTTCAAAGTAAAAGTAGCAACTGTCAGCTGCTGCTGCAGTGTTCAGAAAACAGTGNAAAAAATCCCAAGCCTGGTCCAATTTGTAAATTGCCTCAGGGCCCAACGGGTCCCGTGGCCCGTGCAGGGCTCTACTTCCGAGTCTAAATCCTCACCGCCCTATTTAATTATTGCTCAACCTTCCCCTCCCAAACGACCATGATACCTCTCCCATATTCCTACATTTTCTGGGGAAGAATTTTTTTTTGTTTTAAATTACCTACAAGTTGATTTTTACATACAATATGGCAAAAACGTACATATATAGATATTTACATGCATAGATATTTCATTGTGGAATACTACTTATTCCTGTTTTAACAAAATCCAACACATTTTCTGAAGCCTTAACAGTTCCCTGACTGGATTTATTAATATTGGCAGCTGACAGTTCCATAGTTATAATATAACAAATTATTAAACCACTGATTTATTGGAAGTAAATGAGATTTTCTTCTAGTTTCAGTTAAAAAGAAGCAGGATCCTGTGATAATAAACTCATACAATTCAATCCTGCGTCCAGGCATCAGAGGTTGGTCCTGATGGGAATCTTGTGGACTACAGCGTGACCACGGTGGTGATCAGGGTGGTGGACCTGAACAACAATCCACCCACTTTCTATGGAGAGGAAGGCCCACAGAGCGTGTTTGAGCTAATCATGTATGAGCATCCACCAGAGGGAGAGATACTCCGCGGGCTGAAAATCACCGTCAATGACTCTGATCAGGTAAAGCAACTCTTACTTGTCCTCCATGTTTCCACTTCCGCAGAATGTACAACTGATACTACAAGGGTTGACTGATAAGTTCTGAGCCCACCATAGAAAATTGTAACTTAGATGTGTTGCAGCTATTTATTTTTCACAGTACTCGCCTTCAAACTCCACATATGTCTGCCAGTGATGCAGGAGGGATTTTATTTTGGAAAATAGTTCCAGCTAAATTGTTTTTTGTTTTTGTTTTTTTTAATTCCATGTTTTGAAAGAAGTGAAAAAGGACAAATCGGGTGACTAAGCTGAGTGCTGAACTACTTTAAAGTCGCAATCATGGATAGTAGCCATGGCAACCGTTGATGTGTGTCCAGAGACACTTTATGTCCATCTTGTGCAGCTCACACACTCTTGGGCACCTCTGGAATTTTTATATTATGATCACCTAACTCTAATGAATGCAGATTATGTGTAAAAACATATAATTATATTAATTCCACATAAATATTACAGTCTTTGCTTACTTTCTTACAGGCTCAGAACTTATCAGTCAATCCTTCATAATACCTTTTAAAGCTACTTCACTATTCACTATTCACTATTTTGTCCAAAGTACATTGTTATTTAATGAGAAACTGAATTAATCAACAGTAATCATGCCATAATTGCCTGGTGCATCTGAAGTGATTTTTAAAGGACCATGCCAGTGATTTTGCATGCAAAAGCCCAATAAATATTTCCTGCTTACATGATATGTTACAGCCAAACATTTTCCAAAACATAAAACCGTATTTCAGTTTTGTGTTATTGTGACAAATCTCTGAATCTTTTAAAATTGAATGTTCAGATGAAACACCCACCTTAAAATTCAACGTTTTGCCTGTTAACACTTATGCACAATTGTACAAGGTCTTGCCTTTTTAATGTATTTGTAAAAGCATTCTTCTCCTCTGTATTCCCTGACTGAAAAGCCAAAATTACATTACTTCGACAAAAAATGTAATATACGTACAGTTTGCCATGTGACAGTTTACTTATCTGAAGCACATTTCAAGTCTTTTAACTTTTTAATAATGAACTGGAATGAACTGAAACCAATGGCAGTCTGGAAGGTAGGGAAAACAATTCAAAAACTTACCGCTCCAGTAGTATATTTTGTGTGTGTGGGTAGTATTTATTGGGCTTAAACCTGTATGATCCTTTAAGCCCGCTGCTATCACAGGCAAATAGAACATAAGCCAATACATTAAAGGGTGCTTCCTAAAAATGCCAGTTGTTTGATTATGTAAGTCATTCTGTGTTTCCAGCTCATGACCCTAAGCTGTTCACCTCAACATATATAAATATAAGTATATGATAATACCGTTATGACATCAGGACACGCTCGCTTTCTGCACAGGAACACTCATATCATGTTCTGCTAAAAATAATACTGCGACCGATACCCTATTGATTCCTCTCGTAATTATGATTAGACATACAAAGCTTGAAAAAAACATCCTTTCACGCTGATTAAATGGGTACTACATGGATTAAATGTCCGCTGTTGGTTTGTGGGGTTGGTTACTATAAATATGTTTGGGCATGTTAAACATATCTGCTGGTTTTAGTCCGGTTGAAGTGTGTAACTGAGACACTTTTGAGGAAGTGGTTTGTTTGTGGCATAAACATTATCCAAACAAGTTCTGTGTTAACCGGAATGTGATGTAATGATCTACTGATTGATCTAGAAGCAGAGAAGGCAATGTGTGCATGCTTAACATTAAAGGACCATACCACCCATTTTGGATGTTTGAGCCCAATATATTCAATTTTCATACACGCTACGTTACTGACAATCATTTCCCAAAGCATACTACTAGAATGGTGAATTCAACTTGTTGATACTTGAAACGTTCTTGGGATAGGTAATCCATCATCGCCAACAAGACGTGTATTCAGGTTTTTTCGAAGTTTCAAAATTTTAGCGTTTAAGCGCAGTAAAAAGCATGAAGTGAATGTATGCCTCCACCAGGAAATATAGTCCCAAAAGAAGACCTGCGTTTATCGAAAAATTTTAATGACCATGACTTCATAATTTTGCGTAACTATCAGCAGGCGAAACATGGATTTTTAAGGTGGGTGTATCGCTTGAATATTTGGTTTTGAAAGATTAAGAGATTTTGCAAAATATCAGGAAAGCTGAAATACGGTTTTATCCTTTTGGAAATGATTGTCAGTAACGTAACATGTATTAAAATTGAATATATTAGGCTCAAACATGCAAAATGGATGGTATGGTCCTTTAAGTAAACTACCTGCCTTTGATTAAACATTGCAAAGCTAACAGACGCTGCTGAAGGTCGTACGATTACTTTTCAGATTAACATGTTGAAGGTTAGCATGTTGTTGTATGTGCTCTAATCTTCTGCTCAGCATCTGAAGACAGAACGTCTTTGTCACATTTTCAAGACATTATCTTAAGTTTCATTCAAATTTGACATTTTGCTGGCACATTTTTTGCTTGAAATACAGTCCAAATTATGACCACAACTAGGAACATACGCCAAATTAGCCATTTTTCTGATTTTGACATAACTTCGTAACTATCCACAGACATTGCTCAAATGTGCAAAGCGAGTGTGTTCCATGACTTTTGCTGATATATTTTGGTTCACCTGAAAATTTTCTGTGTGAAACGAAACCGAACTCATTAAGACCCGAGCAAACGGACGCCAGGTCTGTTAACGACATTAATAAACTGTGTTGTGTTCTTGCAGGGTGCCAATGCTAAATTCAACCTGAGATTGATTGGACCAGGGAGGATGCTACGTGTCGTCCCTCAGACTGTACTCAATGAGGCACAAGTCACAATTTTAGTCAAGGACTCTGCTGCCATGGACTACGAGAAATATCACTTTCTCACATACAAGGTTCACCCACTTCAGTTTTATGTCCAATCTCTTTTCTCTAAGATAATTAATTGCAAATTACTGTAGGGGGCTGTATTTTATGGCATCTGGTTTATGCTCTTTTTTATTTATGTTTCCATTTTTTTAGCTTCTTGCAGTTGAGATTGATACACCGGAACGATTCAGCGCCACAGCGGACATAGTCATTCATCTCCTGGACACCAACGATAATGCTCCTAAATTCTCCTCCGATTATTACATAGCCAAAATTCCCAAAAATTCACCCGGTGGCTCCAACGTTGTGTCAGTGACGGTGAGTGAGCATTCACACTTCTAAAAATACCCACCATCACCGAGCTACGTCACTCTGGGCTAAAGAGGAATGCTGATTTTAACAAAATGGCCAAGAGAGTCATTAATTCCCTAAATGCAGATGGGTTTTGGGAGCGGAGTGGGATAATATGTGAGAACATGTAGATAAAAGCTAGGGGAGGGAAGCTGCCAGATGGCTATCATGTTCATTTTGTTATGTAACACTTAAAATTTTTTTCTAAAGCTCAGCAGCACATGAAGATGCAATACAAAATATCTACATACTAGGTTTAGAAAATCCATTGAATTTTTTGTATCTGCTGTTTATATGTTCATATATATATATATATACATATACATATATATATATATATATATGTATATGTATATACGTATATGGAAATCCTGCCTTTGAACATCATGCAGGCTTGTTATCTTGATCGCAGTCAGTCGCAGTCAGATAAAATCAGTCCACAAATGACCTTGGACACACGGAGACAGGAAAGACAGAGTAGCTCATCATGTTCCTGTACAGTAAATTAGTTGTTTTAGCTGAATGTTCCGGTCCAGCATGGATCTGTTAATTTTACTGACTACATGTTGCCAGGTGGTTCACTTTGCTGTTCATTTTTGGTGAAGGGATACAAAACGAGCATCCTCAACATTTTGACATTTTTCATAGGGAGGACGTAGAAAGATACAATGGGGGTTCATTAAAAAAAAAAAAATCATGCTAACTGCACGGAGTTGTGCTAAATAACTGAAGCAGACTCATAAAGCTTCCCTTATGTTAATTAGAGCACCGGTGTCCCATTACTTTGTAAGGTGCCGGTGAAGTTCGGTGTGTAAATGATTTGCTGTATATTTTAAAAATATTTCAAAAGAAACCTAAATTTTCCACTGTATCACAAACGAAGAGGTGCAACTTTTAAGAGAGGAGAATGCTTCTACACACAACAGAGTCCCAGGCTAATTTTCATCTGTTGTCAATGGCTAAATGTTAAAGGCTCACTAAAAAGGAAATTAAATGACATTTAAATAGGATGTGCACAAAAATACACTGTTAAAGCCATTGACGGAAGATTCAGGTATTTAAATAAAAATTGTAAAAAAAAAAAAAAAATAAGTGAAAATTTGCACAGTGCAAACACATTTAACATCATTTAACAAAATAAACTCCTAAAAAGGCAGTTTTCCAGAAGCATAACTGTCTCTATTTTCTGGCTTTTCTGTAAACAGGCTACAGATCCAGACTCAGGACTTTGGGGTGAAGTAAAGTACTCAATCTATGGCTCAGGAGCTGAGTTGTGAGTATAAGAATGTTTTTTTTTAAATTGTTACGGTATTTTGTCAGCATACAGAGATCCATGAGTCCTGATCTTTTCTTGCTTGTGTCTTTGTTAATCCTTTAATGGGATTAGAGGTGGAAATATAGCCTTCTGTCCTTTCATCTACATCAACAACTTTGCTGTGCAGCAAAGTAACAGCATGTTAGCTTAGAGCAGTAGATTTTAGATTTTTTTGGTTTTTCCTACCTTCCAGACTACTGTACACTATAAAAATCAACTTGTACAGACTTGAAACGTGAAACGATAAGAGATCGACCCAAACTATGTGGAAGTTACTTAATTTAACTGGTCCAACACGGAGCTGCACAGAAGAAAATGTCAGGGAATATAGTCCAAGGAGAAGATAGTTTGTGCCAAGAAATTAAAAATGACAGTGGTGTTAAGGTGGGTGTACCACCTGAACGTTTGATTTTGAAAGATTAGTTGGATCTGGCAAAACAAAACAAAAAAAAAAACACAAAAATTAGAATCCATTTTTTGTTTTAGAAAATGGCTGTTGGTAGCGTAACATATAGGAGGTTGTATTTATTGGCTTAAACATGCAAAATAACCGGCATGGTCCTTTAACAACCAACTCAGAAATAACCTAATTCCAATCTTTCTGTTTGTTGGATGATGTTATGACAAAACAATACCAAACACACAATGAATGCTATCTAAACTGTCTTTTCAATAATTTTTCTTTTTCATTTACAGGTTCCTGATTCAGCCCACATCTGGAATCATCTACACCCAGCCGTGGGCGCGCCTGGATGCAGAGGTGAGGTCAAAGTATAATTTCTACGTGAAGGCAGAAGACACAGAAGGAAAGTACAGCCTGGCTGAGGTCTTTGTGACTGTGCTGGACCTGAACGACCACCCGCCTGCGTTCAGCGAGAACTTCCTTGAGACGACCATGGTCAATGGTGCACCTGTAAAAATAGAGGTGGGCTGTCTGGTAAATTACTCTGTCAGAAGTGAGGTGAAACTCACTTTACTTACTTCTTTATGAAATCCATCTACACAGGCCGTAGACAAGGATGCAGAAGAGCCCAACAACGTCATCGAGTACGCCATCATGAAAGCCGAGCCTGACAACATCTTTGACATTAACGCTGACACGGGGGAGATCATGCTCAAGTCCTACATCAAGTCGATGGCCATCGTTCAGAACATCACCAAGCAGAAGGACTGCACCTGGTCTTTGGTGGTGCAGGCTCGAGACCGGGGCCAGCCATCCTTCAGCACCACGGCCGTCATCAAGATCGACATCACTGAAGCTGTAAGTTATAAAAGAGTAGATGTTTTCAGAAAACACTAGGTTATAGTTTACAACCAGTTTTTCATCCATTTGTATTTTAAAATTTATTTTGACGCTATAAAAATTAGAGAAGGCAATTTCGGCACCTAGGATCGATATGTTTCGAAGCCATTTGAAACTTTCGGTTTTGAAGCAGGGTCTGTGACACTGTCTCGAAACAAAAGTCACGTGACCACCATGTCAGCTTTCCAGTGTTGAGTTGCAGTTCACGTTTCTGCCAGCAGGCTGTGCACAACCAACATTTCAAAACATTTTGAAACCTTTCGAAACAAATTTATCAAAACTGTTCTGAAGGTTTGAAATTTCCATTCCTAATAAAAATGCATTAATTTGGTTTAAAAGAAAATATTATATGTTTCAGAAGAAATCTTTCATTAAAAATAATTTTAGATCAGCAAATTGTGCAAAAACTCCCAAGTACAGTGCCCACTCCTTCCAAATTTCCAGTGTTTTTCCATTATCAATTTCTGTTATTTGCAACCCAAGTACAATGTCTTAGACCATGTTTAGAGAAAAACTGGATGTACTGTTCTATTTCTGTCATTAATTCCAAATTATAAATGTTGTATTCCCCTTAATTTTTGTTCATTCTCTACCTAGATTGAGTATTAGAAGATTTTAGTGGATGTGTTGTGGATTAATACAGAAAAAATTATCTTAATCTCACGCAAATGCAACTGTCATGTTTTCAGGTCAAATCCAGATTTGTCTCGTACTTCTTGGGCCTATGAAAACGCCCAGGAGCCGTATTTGGGATTTGTTTGACTGTTGTCACATTCGCCATTTCATTGACATTCTTCATTTCAACTCTTATATACTGGAACTCTGTGAAAAAGTCTCGTATCCAACCTCATGGCAAGATCAGAAAGATTATAAGGAGGCCTGTGCCATGAATGAAGCTTGCCTAGAGATCATAAGTTCAGTACAATTGTTTGTACTCCATTGTACTAACAATCTAGACATTTTATTTTGAAAGGTTTTTGTACTAGAACAAGGTTGTGTCTGTAAAAGAGTACTGGAGAACTATGTAAATTATCCTTTTTTCACTGCCACATTTTCATATATTGAGCTACTAAAATTTGTTCATTTTGTTTCAATTCGTACCATTTCATCCTTAAAGGACCATGCCACCATTTTGCATGTTTGAGCCTAATATATTCAGTTTTCATACAAAGCATACCAGTGAAACAGTAAGTTAAAAAAAAAATAAAATTCCTATCTTCCAGACCTCCATTGGTTTCAGTTCATTCTGCTATTAAAATCAACTTGTTGATACTTGAAACATTCTTAGGATAGGTAATCCATCATCACAAACAAGACGTGTATTCAGGGTTTTTTGAAGTTTCGTAATTTTAGTGTTTAAGTGCAGCAAAAAGCGTGGAGTGAATGTATGCCTCCACCGGGGAATATAGTCCCAAAAGAAGACCTGCATTTCTNAAAAAGCGTGGAGTGAATGTATGCCTCCACCGGGGAATATAGTCCCAAAAGAAGACCTGCATTTCTCGAAAATTTTAAATGACCATGACTTCATAATTTTGCGTAACTATTAGTAGAAGAAACATAGATTTGTAAGGCGGGTGTATCACTTGAATATTTGATTTTGGAAGATTAAGAGATTTTGCAAAATATCAGGAAAGCTGAANTGTATCACTTGAATATTTGATTTTGGAAGATTAAGAGATTTTGCAAAATATCAGGAAAGCTGAAATTGTTAAATGATTGTCAGTAACCCTTACGTGTATGAAAATTGAATATATTAGGCTCCAACATGCAAAATGGATGGTATGGTCCTTTAAANCCTTACGTGTATGAAAATTGAATATATTAGGCTCCAACATGCAAAATGGATGGTATGGTCCTTTAAATGCAATGCTGAATGGTCTCAGCTATGGGTCCCCATCTATCTTTCTGATCTTGTCTTGACAAAATATGAAAAAGCAAAGCTGTTTTTGGTTTAATTTAATTTCCAGTATTTGATTCTGGAAGCAGTAACATTGTGCATCTCAAAATGATATTTTTGGCCAGTTAATCATTGTGTGACAGTCAGTGACTTCACTCCCATGGATGTGAATTCTCCCTGTGCTCTTTTACAGACAATGGGGGGCCTTTGGAGTCTTTTATAATGCAGAGTAGAAACAAACCTTTGCAAATCCTAGGCATACTTGCTGGTGTCATTACTCTCATGATCATAGTCACAGTCATCATCTCCACTATAATGTTCATGCGCAACAAAAAGTCGAACCGCATCCTGCCCAATCGCCGCGTAAGGAGGAGGCCTCGGCAGCAGCGTTCCTGGGCCTTCAAAAACCCCTTCAGGACACCAGAAAATAACAGAGAAAGATTCCACGTTACAGAACCGGAGCAGGAGGTCGTCGTGGAGAACGTCAACTATAACAACAACGTCAGTAATGTTGTGAGAAGCTGGCCCCCGCCTCCACCTCCACCCTGTGCAGCCTCTCTGCCCCCTCCACCACCCCTGTATGTGCCAGGGGACAGACAGTGGGCAGTACCCACTGTGTCAGCGACTGTTGCACCCAGACCAAAAAAGAAGCCAGCGATGAGCAGGCGGGACACAGTGAACAAAGCATTGGTTTCAGAGCTCAAAATGAGACTGGAGCAGAAGAGGATAGTGAAACATTAGCAGTGTGTGTGTGTGTGTGTGTGTGAGTGTGTGAGAGAGTGAGTGAGTGAGAGAGAGAGAGAGAGAGAGAGAGAGAGAGAACAATAAACAAAATTACTTGATAAGACAGAGCTTTTTGCAACACTTTTCTTTATACTTGTGTCTATCGTTAATTCCATTTTCATGTTACGAACAAAACTCTGTCATGTATCCGATATATATCACTAAAGTTATATTTGTATGTATTACCATTCAGCATGTGTTTACGGTTTCTGTGTCAGTTTGTACAAACATTACCAACAACACTCTAATCATACATATATGCTAACTAGTTAGTAATCACATGTTTTTCACAAACTGTTGTGATTCCCTGAAGCTAATCTGGCTGAAAAAGTTATGTAATTTTAGCGTTTAAGCGTAATAAAAAGTATGGGTATGTCTCCACCGGGGAATATAGTCCCAAAAGAAGACTTGCATATATCGAAAAATCTTAATGACCTTGGCTTCATAATTTTGCATAACTATTAGCAGGCAAAACATTGATTTTTTAAGGTGGGTTTATCGCTTGAATATTTGATTGTGAAAGATTAAGAGATTTTGCAAAATATCAGGAAAGCTGAAATACAGTTTATCCTTTGGGAAATGACTGTCAGTAAAGTAACATGTATGAAAATTGAATATATTAGGCTCAAACATGCAAAATGGATGGTATGGTCCTTTAATTCGTAATTTGCATTTACAAACTCACAAAAGCGCTGCCTGTTCTTTCACATCAGTATATTCACAAAGATTTTTTACGGAGTCCAAGTCGAATGTTTGGCCAAATTTGTCACATACAAATACACTTTTTTAAATATTGTAAGCTGTTAAAGATCTAAAGTGAAATGAGGGAATACTGTATGAGGAGAACCCCAGATGATCATACATCATGCCATATATGAGGCAGCCAGGATTACCGAGCTATTTGACAAAGTTTTAAAGAGTTAAGCGTTTCGGAACAGTGATGCTTCAGAATGATAGAAAACTATAAAACAAATTATCTACTAGGATAAAATGCTGATACTGATAATGGCACATTTCCATTATATAAAATGTTGCTTTATGCAATATCTTTAAAGAGAAAAATAAGATAAACCTACAATTTAAATTCTTGTTTTAACTGTGCTATATAGCTCAAATTGAGTGTTACAGACTTCACAGTCTTGTGTCAGACAGTGGATCAGGATTACAAGAATAAAACAATCAATCTTCCACCCACAAATCACACGCCCTGTAAAAATAAACTGATCTCTCTATGTGACGAGCTGAGACGGGGGAGCTGAGGCAGAGGCTTGTGCGATTTAATGATAAATGGACGGCTGGAAGGGATATTGTAGAGAATGTGACTGTTTGGGTATTATGTCAAATGAGCAATGCCATTGGCCAACGCATATCCGCTATGCCATCTGTCTGGGTTGGTCAACACAGATCATGTGTGACGTGCAGCTTTATCATCTCTGCTTCTCAGACATGGAAACTGTGACGTGCATCTACAGTGACGCAAAAAGGATTAAAAATTTGTTGATGAGACTTAACATCTCAAATATTGAAATACGGACTTGACGCAACACTGGTAAATCAGCTTTCAAATTTAGACACTTTTTAGTCCTCATTAATAAACTTATGGATAAATTTAACAAATACACCATGAGTTCACAGAATAAAATGTGAGCCCATACACAACAATTCTGAAGGCTGCATGTGCAGCCGAGAATAGATTATTCAGTAATGAAATAAAAAGTCAACTTACAGATTGTTCTCTGTCCTTTGGGGAAACACAACAGATGTAGGCCGGAAATAGAGGGAGAGTCGCAGATGGCAGTCAAGGCCTCATCTTCAGGGAGTGTCCATTAAATAGTTTCCCTTTCATGTTGACCCAGTGCACAATTAGGGCCTATTTTCCCAAACACTGATATTGCAGATATATTGTATAATTGAGTCTCCTTTTATAATTTTTCACTCACTGCACAAACTCCAATGTAAACACCTGAACATTTGTCACATAAATATCAACCATGAATTTAAAATCCAACCCCAGAGTTGGATATCTGGCCTATACAGCAAGGGGTTGATAAAATTAACAGGTTTGCTATTAAAATTAATTATAATTATTTGGGATAGGGTTAAGGTTAGTTGGGGTTCTCGGATGAAACAAGTATCTGTTACAGACAATGCACTTTTTACAAGCAGAACCATGAGATTGTTGCACAGTCCAGCACGGCCCTTGCTTTTTGTGCGGTGCTGATCGTTTTGAGGCCAGGGTTTGATGTTTCAGTTGATGGATTCCTTCGTTGATCACATGTTCTGGCCAGAATGGTCAAATTTAAAATGACAGTGTTTTTATTAGGGGTCCCAGCCCCTCTTGAAATTGCTCAGATCAGACTTCATTCTTCACTGAAAATATCTGGGCAGCAGAAACCATAAAAGCTACGGCTACAAAACTTGGCACGTAGCTTCAAAAACTTCACCGCTACTCAGGTGACAAAAATGTAAACCGATCAGCCTGAAGGTGGCGTTATAATAATGTCAAACTTTTGGTGTATAATGGTCTATAACTTTTAAACCGTAAGTCCTAGAATCAAAATTCTTTTTTCCTGGGATTCATTGGATGTATATGCATCTATCCACATAGGCCACGCCCACTTCAGCCTGACTAGATTTTCTGCCATTTTGAATTGTTTCTGAAACTTTTTTTGTATCTCCTCCTACAGTTTTAGCTTAATTATCACCAAAATTTGCATATGGCATATCTGGACCAAGCCTGAAAAAAAAAAAAATACCATTTTAGATTTTTGATATTCTTTGTCGTTTTACTATAATTGGCTGACAAAGTTGTAGGTGTGGCTAATTTTATAACATCTGCTATAAAATCTGGTATATCTCCTGAAAGAATTAGTCTACTGTAACCAAACTTGCTAAACATGTAGTCAACAGAAACGCAACACTTCCTGCTTTTCTTTCACAATAAAAGCTGGAATGAATGAATGATTCACGGTAGAATCCATTCCTTGGAGGGCTTTTATTATGAAATACATACAGGAAGTACCGTTTTATTAACAGTAAATTTACTCTTTTTCGTGATAAATCATATGTAATCAATTTCTTGTACTTTTAACTCTAAAATTCTAAATCCTCAATTTCTCTCTCCATCTTTGTTGTTTCCACACTTTAACTTCATCAAAGCAAGTTTATCTGTGATATTTCGGTTTTACACCAACTTGAATACATGTACTTCCGGCCCCGCCCTTCCGCTAGCCCTGACTGGCGGTTTGGACTAAACCAACAGAGTCAAACATATACATAGATCAATAAACTTGGTAATACACATTTACAATTTATCCAGCTCTGGCGAGATTTACAAATTACTTTTATTTAATTTTACTTAGATTTATTTTTATGAGAGTTGATCACTAGTTTGAATGTGAATTTTGTGAAAAAGTTCTTGTGAATAAGTTATGGTAGGGCCCAACTGTATAAATATAGCTTGTACGTTAGCCTTGTCGTTCCGTTCAGCTAGCTTGTCTGAGCCGGTAGGACACATGCTTCCCGTCACTTTGCTGCTGGCTGTTCTTAGTTTTAACATGTATGTTGGTCTTGGTCATGATGCCGTTGTGGTTGTGTGGTTATAGAACTCTGAAATTGTTGTTTTAGTCAGTTGTTTGTTTGAGTTGCTGTGTTTCGTCTTGGTAGACATGCATGCTAATGTTAGCACACATACTCGCAGGCCAGCTGCGGCTTTGGTAGTCGTTGCTGTGTGTGTGTTAGCATGTTTAGCAGTGTGCTAACAGCTTTAATATTGTTTGTTGGGCTGCTG
>VXCM01002373.1:0-49455 GCA_014773175.1 Lucifuga dentata
ATCTTTCAAAATCAAATATTCAAGCGATATACCCACCTTAAAAATTGATGTTTCGCCTGCTAATATAATAATAGTTATGCAGCCTTCTGAAGTCACAGCTGTTTAATTTTTCCATAAACGCAGGTCTTGTTTTGGGACTATATTCTCTGGCGGAGACATACATTCACTCCATGCTTGGCTTAAATACTAAAATTATGAAACTTTGAAAAAAAAACCTGAATATACGTGTTGTTGGTGATGATGGATTATTTATCCCAAGAATGTTTCAAGTATCAACAAGTTGATTTTAATAGCGTACCAGAATGAACTGAAACCAATGCTGGTCTGGAAGGTAGGAAAAACATTTTTAATTCACTGTTCCAGTAGTATGCTTTGAGAAATAATTGTCAGTAAAGTAAGGTGTATGAAAATTGAATATATTAGGCTCAAACATGCAAAATGGTGGTATGGTCCTTTAAAATACATTTTGGTGTTTGTTTCATATCATTTGAAAAACATTATTATTGAATAAAATCGCAAGATCTACTTAAATGACAAGTGATTCTAAACGTATGAGCGGTATGTATGTACTGGAATTGTGTGGCTCAGTATTTTATCCTCACACACTTTCTACAAAATTTTAGAATGTAGCTTCATGGCTTCATACAATAAAATCATAAATTCAGTGCCGGTATTGTACAATACCGGCACTGAATACCAATATACACTGCCTGGCCAAAAAAAAAAGTCACCACCTGGATTTAACTAAGCAAATATGTAAGAGCCTTCCATTGTATAATTACTGCAGTGATTAATATGTTTCAGAGGGCAACAAGTTATTTAACCCTAACTGATGCAGTGAGTAGCTTCTCATTTCTTAAACAACCATGTTGGAAGACATATCCTGTGGTTGTGGAAAAGATGTTACTCTGTTGCAGAAGGGTCAAATTATTGGCCTGCATCGAGCAAAGAAAACAACTAAGGAGATTGCTGAAACTACTAAAATTGGGTTAAGAACTGTCCAACGCATTNAAGAAAACAACTAAGGAGATTGCTGAAACTACTAAAATTGGGTTAAGAACTGTCCAACGCATTATTGAAACCTGGAAGAATAGTGGTGAACCATCATCTTTGAGTAAGAAATGTGGTCGGAAAAAAAATCTTGAATGATCGTGATTGGAGATCACTTGAATGTTTGGTGAAATCAAATCGTAAAAAATCAACAGTAGAACTCACGTCTTTGTTTAATAGTGAAAGTAAGAGCATTTCCACACACACAATGTGAAGAGAACTGAAGGGATTGGGACTAAACAGCTGTGTAGCCTTAAGAAAACCACTTATCAGTCAGGTNGAAGAGAACTGAAGGGATTGGGACTAAACAGCTGTGTAGCCTTAAGAAAACCACTTATCAGTCAGGTTAATCAGAAATAAAGGCTTCAATTTGCTAGGGAGCTATCAGGCCGGAAGGTGAGAACCCAGAAGCAGAGACCGACTCACGGGTAAGATGACAAGAAACTAACTGTTTATTCTGTGCAAGGAGGTATATCCACAGGCAGCAGCGAAGTCCAAAAAAACAGGCGAAGATAATACACAAGAAGCAGGTAAACCAGCTAACAAAAACCAAGGCGGGATAGGCAAGGTCAGAGTCCGTAAACAGGCAGAACAAATCCGGTACACAAACTAACAGATCAGAGAAACACGATAACAGCGGGACTGACAGTGACAAGCACAGTACAATCTGGCAAACACTAACTGCAGAATCAGGATTTAAATAGTGCGGGGAAGAACAGGGGAAGGAAGGCGCTGAAGCTGAAGGCAGAGAACGGGTGCCCCTAGTGTACTGGAGGAGAGAGTGCAGAAGTGGATGGAGTAGTGACAGGAGCATAAAGATTAGACTCTGGAGCAATGGAAAAAGGTCATGTGGTCTGATGAGTCCAGATTTACCCTGTTCCAGAGTGATGGGCGCATCAGGGTAAGAAGAGAGGCGGATGAAGTGATGCACCCATCATGCCTAGTGCCTACCTACAAGCCTGTGGGGGCAGTGTTATGATCTGGGGTTGCTTCAGTTGGTCAGGCCTAGGTTCAGCAACGATATGTGCCCAAAAAATGCGGTCAGCTGACTACCTGAATATACTGAATGACCAGGTTTTTCCATCAATGGATTTTTTCTTCCATATTCCAAGATGACAATGCCAGGATTCATTGGGCTCAAATTGTGAAAGAGTGGTTCAGGGAGCGTCAGACATCATTTTCACACATGGATTGGCCACCAGAGTCCAGACCTTAACCCCATTGAGAATCTTTGGGATGTGCTGGAGAAGACTTTACACAGCGGTCCAACTCTCCCATCATCAATACAAGATCTTGGCGAAAAATTAATGCAACTCTGGATAGATATAAATGTTGTGACATTGCATAAGCTTAGCGAATGCGTGATGTAATCAAAGCTAAAGGCGGTCCAACAAAATATTAGAGTGTGTAACTTCTGTTTTTGGCCGGGCAGTGTATATTTTCATGCAGACACACACATACACATACATGACATATTAGCCAGATGGCCAGTGCACATAGCATGAAATGGCTTTACTCTAATTATTTATCAGCCACAGGGGAACAACAACATGACCTACTGTATGTTCACAAGCATTTTTCATCCAAAGCATCAGTCAGAATCCTCAATCAAACCTGAGTTGCTGCTAATCCACGGCTGAAATGCTCAAACGTAATCTGTCATATCCACTTTATCAGTCAGCAAAGCATTTATTCATTCAGCAAACCATTGGCCAGCTTCCCTCACACCTTTACAAGAGATATTTGAAGAATCAGTCATTAAACAAGCGAGGAAAATTGTATCTGATTTAAACCATGTACTCCATAAAGATTATGAGCTCTTACCATCAGGTCGAAGGTATTGGCTTCCAAAATGTAATTCAAATAAATATAAATTCTCTCTGGTGCCACTTTCAACAAAATTACTGAACAAAATTAAGGGTTAATCAATATCACTACTATAATGTAGGATTATTGTCCATCATTATGCCTATCCTACTTTCTACAGGCTCCATGGTTATTTTTATCATCATCATTTTATATTTTTACTGCTATTATTATTATTATTATTATTATTATTATTATTATTATTATTATTATTATGTTGGATGTTAACTGATTGTATTAAGTGTGATTATAGATATTGTGATTGTGTCATATAACAGCCTTGGCATGATGATGTACTTCATATTCTGTNGTGATTATAGATATTGTGATTGTGTCATATAACAGCCTTGGCATGATGATGTACTTCATATTCTGTGTAGTTTACTGAACAGCCTGAACATATATGGATATTTTATCTTGATCTTTTTATCATCAGTACTGTGTAATTTTAATGATGTATCGTAGCATGGCACTTTTTTATGATGATGTATGTATAGCTGTACTTGAGGTTTGAATGCAGAATAGATGTGGTATGTATGGAACAGCAACTTTGATGCCAAAGCCAAATTTCTCATTGGAGACTAATAAAGTTGATCCTGACCTTGAAAGCATTGATCATAGATCCTGACAAACAAATGGAAGTGGTGTGCATAGATGCTTTAAGTGGCAGGGATGGGAAAATAAAAATGGGGATTGACTATTATGTGCAGGGTTAGGGTTACATTTTAGGTTTAGGGTACATTTTTGCTCTAAAGTCATAACACTTGAGAGGTCTGAGCACTTAATTGGGCCAACTAGATGCACAATTTGGCCATCAGAAAGCACTTGGACCAGCCAGAGGGCCACTTCAGGGGCATCTGGGATGACAAAAGAGATACTTGGGCTGCTAATGCAACCCTCTGTTACGACGTTGGCACAGAAATGAAGCCTGGTTGTGTTCTACTATGATACTGATGTATATGAATAAACGGCACCTCAGAACTTATACTTCCTACAGAGCTGCACCTGCCACCTCCCAACCCCTTCTGCCTCTTGGAATTAATACTTCTTCTTGTTGGTGCCAGTTCAGAGTGAAATCATCAACACGGATGGAAAAAATGTAATGTCATAAAAATGTCATGGTTATGAGCGTAACTATAGTTCTATGAATTCTTGGTGAAGGGTATAGCTCTGTGTCTTGACAAGAAGAGTCTCTTTGAACAGAATACAAGATGCCGAGGGGTTTTATTGTAGGGCCACATGACTTATGTCATGTGCAGTGACATGCACATGAAAATGGTGAAAAGCACCTGTGCTAGGAGGACACTGAACTATACTTCCATCCACTATTCATATTTAAAATTTTCCTCTACACAATCCTACTTCTAGCACTAAGGACAAATCACCATTCCTAAGACGGAGGGGATGATGGTAGATAATTTGTAGTTCATGTGTTGCAGCCAATTAGCACCTGGACCAGAAGACACCTACGCTACCACAAGACTGAGATAAATCACTTTTCCTGTCAAAAGCTGCAGAATGTGAGCTTGGAATAATGCACATCCTTGACAACGGTTCACTGCGATGCTATTATCGAGGCATTGTGATATTACCATGAAGCTGGGAATATGGTTTAATGTCTTGGACTGTAATGAATATCCCCCTCCACCCCTCACCCCACCTCCAGATGAGGTTAAAACATCCCGCTACAGTTAAATGAGCCAAATGCTCAGAGGCACAAATACAGGCTTGCACTCACTTCCTGCTTTTAACCATCAGCAGGATCCAGCTGAAAGAGACAACCTGCAGAATGGATGTTGTGTCATGAGCTTAAACTTTGTCCCCCCCCTTACCAGAAACTTTACAAATGCAGCTTCATACTTTTCTATTAGTTGACAATTATCATTTCCCGTCTTAGCCTGTAACATTCCTTGTTTGCTATATTTGCTGTAGCTGCTCCGTTTGGCCCTGCTGGATGCAAACATGGTCATTAATCAGTACACAGAATATGCAATAACCAAAGGTAAACACTCATGCAGAAGTCTAGTTCAGCATCAAATTAAATCTACAGTACTAATGATTAGCCTCCATAGCAATAATCAGCATCTGTCAACAGAAATGCACAGTAGAGCAGAATCAGACAGGCAGCACTACCTACAGGTAGCTACGCTTAAAATCCACTTTAAGTTGTTCAAATCTGTTTAAAATATATGTTAAAAGGCAATTAGGCAATTAAAAGCTTATTTAGGGTAAAATTGTTTTCTTTTCCACTGTCCAGTGTGTGGTCCTGTGCNGCAATTAAAAGCTTATTTAGGGTAAAATTGTTTTCTTTTCCACTGTCCAGTGTGTGGTCCTGTGCTTACTGTAGCCTAGTTGGTTGGCAGAGGGTGGATCGCTGGGGTCGGAGGTCAGATTGCGGCTGTTGGCATTGTTTATATCGTTTGTGATGTGTTTGGATGTTTTATCATGTAGTTTTGGGTAATGTGATTGGTACTAAATTGGATTCTTTGTCATTTTTACTTAATTTTATTTTTCTTTTTAACATAAATGTGTGATTTTATGTTTGATAGAATGGACCTCAGGAAGAATAGTTACTGCCGAGGCATCAGCTAATGGGGATCCAATTTTAATAAACAATAAAACCTAAAACAGTGAAGATCCATTAAAAGCTGTGACTGTTTAAATACATTGACAACCAACACACTATTTGTTTGGAGCAGTCAGTAGTGAAGTAACAAGAAAAAAACCTTTAAAATGTATTTTTATCTGAACAGTTCAACATATTTGTGTTAATATATTTTACCCCATGAAGTTATTATTTTTCTAACTTTTTTTTTTTTTTTTTTTNTTTTTTTTTTTTTTTTTTGCAAACGACTGGACAAAATTGGCTGTGGTACAAAGTAGAATACAGATATCTTCAGATATCTTTATTGTCAATAATTCCTAAAAGAGTCATTTTGTTTTCAGCATTAGTTAGAAAGCTGAAGGCAACAAATTATCACTGCAGTAAAAACTCTGATCTTACATGCATTATCGCATATTGTCTCTTTTGTCTGTTTAAACATTGCAGTTATGGCATATTTGCAGGATTTGCAACAATGGTAACCATACGCAACAGTGTGGGTCCATATAACTCATTTCTAAATTATGCAGCAATGCTTGTTTGCACATGATGAATTTGTAAAACTTAATCCAATGAAGGGTCCAGCAGAGTTTAAAAGGTTTAACTTTGATGCAGGTTGTAGCATTTTGGGGGCCCTAAGCAAATTTTGAAATTTGCCCCCCATAATTGTGGTGAAATTAAAGAGGCGCTGTGACTTACACAGTGCATACACTGCACGACTGTGACACGTTTAATCACTTTGTTGTCACTGTTGTAGCGTCTACCTGCAAAAAAGGGGGCAGCGAAATAAAAGAAAAAAAAAGAAAAAATAGAAATAGGCAGTGAGAAAATAATTTTTTGTGTGAAGCTGGGGAAGTATGACAATGTTAGATGTCTTTTCTGAAAATATGGAGGCTTCTGCCAGTCATTCAAATTCAGCTTGTCACAGCATATGATGAGTGATATGCAGCACATCTGCACAAAGTGTTGAACAACTCAGAAAATTGCTTTACACCACTAAGGAGCATCACCTCTTTTGTTTTGTCCCACTCTCTCATCAGTTATGTATTTGATAACCAAGGAGAGAGAGAGAGAGAGAGAGAGAGAGAGAGAGAGAGAGAGAGAATGGGCAGAAGGGTCAAAGTTGAATTTGGCTGAACTCTGAGCAAAAGTGGAAAAATCTGAGAAACATGCTGCTTGTGCCACCTTGAGGTCAACAGGAAAGAATGGTCCACCAACACAAATTACTATGTAAGTGAAAGCCAACAAGCATCAAACTTAAACTAATTTATAGTTTGCTGAATTGTTGTTCTAACAAATCACCTTTATCCTCTCTAATTCTATAGGAAACCCATAAAGGACCATACTGGTGATTTATGCATGTTTAAGCCCAATTGGTTTTTGACAGATGACGTAACAGTCGTGATAACCGAAGTGCATTTTGGGTCTAAGCGCCATTTTGGAGGTATTCTGTGGTCACTGGTCAAAGCAGNACCGAAGTGCATTTTGGGTCTAAGCGCCATTTTGGAGGTATTCTGTGGTCACTGGTCAAAGCAGTTCATTTACGTTCGCCTTCTTTTATTTGTTAAAGGGTACGCTCCTGTTGTTTAAAACCTGCAATAATAAGTCCAACGATGGAAAGGGTATAAAGCTTGACCACGAGGCAAGATTTTTTAGGTTTNATAATAAGTCCAACGATGGAAAGGGTATAAAGCTTGACCACGAGGCAAGATTTTTTAGGTTTCCAAACCTGAAAAAAGGCTATATGGACCACAAGTAGAGGACATAAAGAGCGTCGGATGGCCTGGGCTGCAGCGGTGAGACGCAACATCACTTTCACCAAGATATCTCCCTTCATGTTTGTTTGCTCTCAGCATTTTCATAAAGGTAGGTAAGACAGCTTTTGTTGTTTAAGTAACGTTACTAAATGTGGTGGTTTTCTGTCTTCTAATGTAGCTAGCGTTAACGTTGTATCCATACGTTGGTTTGGATTAGCCACGCTAGTAAACACCCAGCGAGGGCAGCAGAAACGGTTAATTTGGTCTTGTTAAGACTGTAAAATGATTCATCTGATGTTATGTAGCTAGCTACTAAAAACTTTTCATGTCACTGCAGGTCAACCTGCATATGAGATGAGGAGACTGACCCAGACTGGACACCGTCCCTACATCTGTCCACACAGACATTACACCTACAGACATTTACAGAAATGATGCTTTATCATGCTCCTCACTTCTCCTGCTGCTGTTCATGTTAGAACTGCATTTGACCCAGTCTGCATGAACAATATACAACAGTATGTAAAATGAAAATTTTTCATAAATAATAAATATACACAACATAAATGTGTTGTTCCTGACCTTTTTTTCTTTTCATTAACTCTTTGATAGCCAAATTAAGTATGGAAACCAAATGCTGTGCAACAGAGTAAGGTTTATTTTGCAGTTTTCAAGTACAAACATGTTATTATAATAAACCCAAGTATGAGGTTGGAGACAGCAGTGCGGGGTCAGCACTGCAGCTTTTTGCTGACAGGTCGTATGGATCCACATTGTTAATAGTAGACAATTTAGCCAAATACCGGTCCCTGGCGTCCTCAGCCTCATTTATTGAGTGTAAATGAGTGTTTACACTCAATAAAATCATTTATTAAAAATAAATGATTTTTTTTTTTTTTTTTTAAATGCAGTTGCTGTAGTTAATCTACTGTATGCAGATTCATTATGAAAGTAAGCAGAAGTGTTTTCAGTTTATGTATGACAGTTTTAATTGATTTTCCAATCCATACTGACAGATTTATTTTGTATTTTGTTATGCCCCACCACCAAAACATCAAGCCTGCAAGTAGCCCCATCAAAAAAAAACAAAAACAAAAAAAAAAAAAAAAAANAAAAAAAAAAAAAAAAAGTACTGGAGCTACCAATGATGTGGATAGGATTTATTGGGCTCGAACATGCAAAATCACATGTAGGGTCCTTTAAGTCATTATAGGAAATCTCTGCCTTTAGAATTGGAGTAATATTCTTTAATGGATCAACAATAGCTTAAAGTACCACAAGATCAGTGCAGTCTCACTACTGAGTAACACAGACACCTTATAAGTCTGTATTAGTCTGTAATATTGTGATTTTATAACTTGTGGGACAAATTGTAACGTAACATAAAGCTCATGGACATTAAAACTCAGAACGCTACATTAAACATGAAAACACGGTAATGTAACGTCGCTTCTGAATGGTCAAATGAAAACGTTTGTCAAAGCGATTGGCCAATCACAGGCAGCCTTACATGATGGGGTGGATATTTTCAGCGTGTACAGTATGCTGCAAAACTGTTGTGTTTATTTCATGAATTAGACTATGAAGCAGATTTAAACGACTGAATACTCGTTTATTACGCTGCTCCTGAGGGGTAAGTGGCATTGAACAACCATTTTACATTTCTGGAACATTTTTACCCAGTTAGTAGTCTCTCGACACCCAGGAAGCTTGATCAAGTACCGGAGTGAAAGACTGTAGGCAGCCTCTCACGGTGTCGTTATTGGTTTTTTTTTTTTTTTNTTTTTTTTTTTTTTCTTTCAGGTTTTTTTTAACGTCTTTTAAGTGACCTTTGATTAGCAGACAGTGCTAAAAGATAAAGTTAGATGTGAGATGATGTTAGCGGCTACAGGCAGGTCAGCGCTGGGGAATGAACACTTTGCAAACCGGGGGAGGGGAGGGAGGAAGGCTGGCTGGATGTACATGAGAATATTTTTCCCACATCGAGGAAAACGAAAGTGATTCTAACACAATGTGTGACTGAACAAGTGTCTGTTACTCTCAGATTTAACGCTTTTTCGTGTTATTTCGGCGGGTTGGGGTCGTTTTATGTGGTGCCTTCGCCTACAGTAACATTCATCATCTAGTGGAGAAGTAATGCGTTTCTGTGCCGCTGTCAAGTCACGCGCAATAGTCATGAGTTCCGGTCAAGGCTGTCAGAATAAAAGTTTGTTGCGTAAACTAGAGTCCACAAAGTCATAAATGTGGAGTAAAAATATGTGAATAAATGAATGAACAAACCTTAAATGATAATAGCGGCTACTTAAAGGCTGGTGAGCAATGGTTTGGCCAGAATCTGCATTTCATAGTGAAGAGATGATAGGATGATAATGGCAATCTTTGTGTTGCTGATGACAGTGATACTATTTTGCTCATCAACTTTTCTTCTTTAAACTTTTCTTGCTACCCTAGCTGATACTTAACATTTACTTTGTATTTATATTATTATGTGTCTTTAACTTTATTGTATTTAGCAAATGATTAAGCATCTGTACACTTTTTTTTGTTGTTGTTGTATTTTTGTTCAGTAATGTTGATTTTGGTCTTAAAGGAAAATTCCAGCACTTTTTATGTTTGATCCATATACAACCCACATACACATTACCTTACTACCACCCATTTCCCAAAATATTCTACTGAAAATTAAATTTTGGAATTTTATTTTAATCTTTCAGACTGTCATTGGTTTCAGTTCATTACAATGTCTCAAAGGCTCATCCCATGATCAATGGTTCCTTACAAGGCTCAAGCTCTTGAAGATAAGGGGAAAACTCCTAGTTAAAACTTTTAAGGGGGAAAAAAATGAAGAAATCTTTGGAGAAGCAGTTCGGAGAGATTCACTCTCCTTGAACCAATAGAAGGTGATGTGCAATAGCAGGTGAGGGAAGCAGACAAATTCCAAAGAGACAGTCAAAAATAACCCAGTTTTATCTGTGATAAATTTGTTACAATTACAGAATTCCCTTAGCTTTCAGTTTTCTCTGCAGAAATGTCTAAAGGCATTTGGCACAACATCACAGGCACTTCAAGTGTACCTTGTGGCACACGTAGCACCCTTTGAGAACCACTGCTTTGATAGAAATGGGTAAATAAAATTGGTGCCTGAACTGTTCATTTGACAGAAAGCACCTCATCTGAATCTGTGTCTTATTTTGGACGCAAGCCGCTATGTATCCGGTGTATATGTGTGTATGTCGGCGGACTTGACGCTGCTGTGTTTCGTACAGCCAGTGCTGAACTGTTATGATGTGTCAATAAGTTAAAAAGGTGGATGCCACCAATGATGAGAGGGCCCCCCCGGCACTTGAGCAGGATTTTGGAGGTATGTTTAAACATAAAGAAGACCTCGATGACAGAAAACTTGTGCTTTTATTGATTTCCCGTGAAATCCTGCTCGTTATTTTCGGTACCTTTCAGTCAGTCACTCTGAGAAATTATTATTATCGCTGCTTTGGACATGATGTCCGCCTGCTGGCTTCTTCCCTTTCACCTTGTTTTCCCGTCGACATTTCATTGATAACTTGTCTTTTAAACTCTATGTTCTTCTCGCCGTGACTGTGTCGTGGAAATGTTAATTCACTGCTCTTTAAAATCTCCGTGTAAATTGTATGGCAAAGCAACTGTTAGTGAGGTGGTATGACTGCCCCCCTCCCTTCCTATCCGCATCAGAATGCACAGAAACAAGCCTGGCTAAGCCAAAAACTAAACAACAGCACTAACTAGCATTTTAGTCCCAGTTAGCTCAGGAAGTTTAGTGTGTTAAAGTAGCTTGTGTTGTTCTGGAACATTGCATGTTATAGCCGTGACACGTCCAGTTAGCAGGCTGCGCTGCTAGCAAGCTAACTAGCTACTTTTATTCCTAGTAACACTGCTAGGAAATGGAGCTACTGCTCAGCAAAACACTGCTCACAGATGCATGTGCCTGCACAGAAAATCCCCAGTTTAATTAATCATTCTGGACGTTTTTCCCCCGGAGTGCGAGACATTTCGACGACATTGTCATGGGAGAGTTTGACAGGAGTGAATTATCCCCACTCCTACTGTACCGTACTTGGGCTTTCTCCTCCAAACCAAAGCAAGATGGACTCTCATTCGGCTTGTCTGTCTTGCGAGAGCCCAGATCGACATTTTGCACGGGGATGAAAATGTTTGCTCAGAGGTGGGAGCACACTCGGCAGGCAAACGCCTCGTTTATTCCGTAACATCATCGATTTAGCCGCTGCTATTCTGCACGAAAAGCTCGGAACAGTAGCTGGAGACTTCCAACTGTTCGGGGCAGTCAGTCACAGTCCGATCGGGCTTTTAGTTTTATCTGAAACCGCAACTAAAGCTGTGCGCAGCGACACAGTCCGAGCTGCTGTGTTTGCTTGAACACTGTGTGATTTAAAGTGTGAAATGCATCCAGTGGTCGCAGGGTTTTTGGCCTACATGCTTTGGTTTTTTTTTTTTTTTTTTTTTTTTGGCCAGCAGGGCGGATCGACTGCACGAATTGAAGTGATCGGTGATCAGATCAGACAAAATGTCCCACCGTAGTTGGCGAAGCAGAGGTTTGGGTGCAACGCAGAGTCGCCGGGAAATGCCTTGTTTCAAGTTGCTTTTGCTGACATTTTCTCACATTGCAGGACGGTGGTTTTGCAGAGATGACAGCGTAACGCAGGACTGAGAGCGGTGTCTTGTGTTTTGTAGGTCATCGTCATTGCATGACAGAGGCTGTGGCAGATTTCATCTTCATCTCTCATACAGCATTTCCATAGTTTTTTCCTTCAGTAAGTATTCCTGTTTCCCACTCAACATTCATACACGCAGAACACTTCCGACCTTTTCATCGCATAATAAATCACGCAATCAAAAAAAAAAAAAAAAAAAAAAAAATCATTCATTCATCGATTGCTATCTTTAGTTGTTTTGTGTTTCTTGGACATATCCCTGTATAGTGATGCAAAACAAAGTATAATAGGTGCACAGTTATTAATTTTTAATAAATCCTACTTTTTATGTGTAGAATATGAACATGTAGGGGACAGCAACATAGAGATGGTTATGATAGCATGAGGCTTGTAAATAGTCTTGTATTGATGAGCTAGAGAACTCTCCAGAAAATAAAGTTAAAGGGCTAGACTGGTGATTTTGCATATTTGAGCCCCATACATACAACTCTTATGCATGTTACATTACTGGTGGCCATTTTCCGAAACATGTTACTGGAACAGCAAATTTTAGAATTGTTTTTCCTACCTTCCAGCCTGCCACTGGTTTCAGCTCATTCCAGTACGGTGTTAAAATCTACTTGTAGAGACTTCAGATGTGCTTCAGATACGTAATCCATCACAGCAAACATGATGTCTGTTAAGTTTTGTTGTCAAAGTAACTTTATTTAAATGGTCCAACACAGAGCTGCACAGAAGACAAAATATGTCTCTGCCAGGAATATAGTCCCAGAAGAAGATGGTTTTTTTTGTTTTACTGAGAAATTTAAAAAAGAAGGTGCCTCCTACATTTGTACTGTACATGTTAACAGGCAAAACATTGAATTTTAAGGGGTGAATCACCTGGATTGATTTTGAAAGATTAGGGAATTTGGCAAAATCACAGGAAAATTAATATACAGTTTTATGATTTGGAATTGCCACTAATGTATCAGAAAGTATTTATTTGACTTAAACATGCAAAATCATTGGTATACTCCTTTAAGGAGTGCAAGGCTCAAACATACAGGGTCCATACAATAATGCATTTACCTTCTGTACTGCAGTCTCCTCATAATATGTATAAAGGGAACCGTTAAGTCTTTATTCATTATCAAACATTGTCCTCTTGAGTCTGGTAACAGGACAGAGTTTTAAAAAAATAAATAAATTGTTTTAATTCAGGTTATATAAGTATTGAATTTGTTGTCTTTAGCAATTGTTGAAGTCTGTGGGTAACTGACCACTTTCTGTTGTGACTTTGTTCCTGTTATCTTTATCGCAATGAAAATTTGCCAAGGAAGGCTCTAAGCACAGAGTCCGTTAATGATCTCATGCAGCTCTTGTAATGGTCAATATCAGATAATAGCTAAGAACAGCTAAAGAAAAGCTTTTCTCTCTTTATATAGAAAACAGATTCATAACATTTTTTTGTTAGCGCTCTTCTCGTTTGGTCACTTTGCATCTTTTTCACAGCTGGGACCTGTGTGGTCATGGCAGGTGTGTAGTTTTAAAGGAATATACCGGCAATCGTCCATGTTTAAGTATATACAATCCATGTGCACCTTATGTTACTGACAACTATTCCCCAAAATTAGGGATGGCAATTTCAAATCTTCAAAACAGTTTTGATACATTGGAAACACACATTGTTTCGAAACCTTTTGAAATGTTTTGAAACATTGGTTGTGCACAGCCTGCTGGCAGAAACCTGAACTGCAACTCTAGAACGCTGGAAAGCTGACACAGTGGTCACATGACTGATGTTTCGAGACAGTGTCATAGACCCCGCTTCAAACAGAAAGTTTCAAACAGCTTCGCAGCGTATCGATCCTGGTGCCGAAATTGCCATCTCTACCGAAAATATGCTACTTTAGCTGTAAATTTCAGAATTGTTTTTCTTATCTTCCAGACCGTCATGAGTTTCAGTTCATTCTAATACGCTATTAAAATCACCTTGTAGAGACTTGAAATAAAGCTTGCGATAAATAATCCATCACAGCGAACAACATGTCTATTAGGTTTTTTGTCAAAGTAAGTTTATTTAATCAATCCAATCAGAGCTGCACAGAAGACATTGTGTGTCTCTGCCAGGAAATATAATCCCAGGAGAAGATGGCTTTTATTAAGAAATTAAAATGACCGTGCCTTCTACAATTGTACATAAGGCGAAACATTGAATTTTAAGGTGGGTGTATCACCTGAACATTTTGAGTTTCAAAGATTCGTGGATTTGGCAAAATAACACAAAAACTACGTTTTTCAGGTAGTATTTATTGGGCTCAAACATGCAAAAACACCAGTATGGTCCTTTAATTCAAATATGTTACAGTGTTCATCTAAACATGTTACAGAAATAAAGGACTAATCCAAAACAAAGCTTTCAGTGCATTTCAGGACCTACTGGATGCATTTCTGTTGGTATTTTGAGAATGTTCAACACAAACTCTATTATAATTAATCAATAAAAATGGTGGAAAGTAACAAAAAGCATAATATGGCCTTTTAATTATGACCGTGCAGATAAGTTTAAATGAAAGTTTACACATCTGTCTGAGCTTTGGGGTTAAGGATGAAGAGGATCTATGAGGTCAGAGGCACCCGCTTCACATAAAGCAACAGATATGCAAATGCAAAGCAGCGGGTTCTTGGATTCCCAAGAACCCGCTGCTTACATTTCTGTAGTTAGACACCAAATTTACCAAATCAAATGATGTAAAGGTCTGAGTCCTTGTAAGGTTTGCAAAAAAAGATAACCAAAGTCCTGTCGAGCAGAAATCAAGTCAAGTTTTGAGGGCAAAAACTGTCTTGGTGTTGTAATTATAGATCAGAATGCTGCAGAAAGTCAACATCTTTACCAACTATATACACCAACAGGGGGTTGTAGGTGTTATCATTATCACCATGTCTGCTGCCTGAGCTTTGGCATTATAGAAATTGGCAGATGACATCTTAAATTAGTGAATCTTTAGTGTAATAATATATGTGTCATCTGCAGCGAGGAAAGCAATGAGATTTTCATTACCAATCAAGGAACATAAGGCCACAATTGAGGTTAAACGTGATGATCTTCTTCTCGTGGATTTTTCATGATGTCGTTTGCTGTATAAATGATTTGATGTCTCAGTCTCATAAGTCAAACAGCTAAAAATGACCATGTTTGATTTGCTAGTGGGTGATTCGGCAAGGGGGGATCCTCCAAGGCGAGTTACGGGTAGAAAATTAGCCCAGTAAATTAAGGCTAACAGTCAGGGGAGGAGGAAGAGGAGGGTGTGTGGGGGGGGAGGGTCATTTGTCTGCTTTACTTGCTGTGTTGCTCAAGATTAGATTCAATCAAATATAGACAGAAGAAACAATTCTTAAAGGACCAGACTAGTGGTTTTGCACGTTTGAGCCCAATATACACAACCTGCATACACGGTACGTTACTAGTAACCATTTTCCAAAACATGCTACTGGAGCAGTAAATATTAGAATTGTATTTCCTACCTTCCAGACTGCTGTTGGTTTCAGTTCATTTCAGTTGTAGAGACTTGAAATGTGCTCAAGATACGGAATCCATCACAGTGAACAAAGTGACAGCTAAATATTGTGTTGAAGTAACTTTATTTAATCTTTCCAAAACAGAGCTGCACAGACGAAATTATGTCTCAGGGAATATAGTCCCAAGAGAAGATGGCTTTTACTGAGAAATTCAAAATGACTGTCCCTTCTACATTCATACATAACATTTTAGCAGGTGAATTTTAAGGTGAGTGTATCACCTGAACATTTTATTTTGAAAGATTATAGGATTTGGTTAGGATTATTAGGATCCCAATCCGACTTTAACAAATGGACCTTTGTCTTATTGAAAATTTTCTTTGTGGACCTTTAAGATTTGTATTTAAGTACCCCTGGATTAGGGGATTTGAAAAAAAAAAAAATAGCAGGNGGACCTTTAAGATTTGTATTTAAGTACCCCTGGATTAGGGGATTTGAAAAAAAAAAAAATAGCAGGAAAACTTAAATATGGTTTCATGTTTTGGAAAATGGTTGTCAGTAACATAACGTACATGCGCATAGTATTTATTAGGCTTGAACATGCAAAATCACCAGTATGGTCCTTTAATGGACATTTAGCTTTAAATGAAACTCTTTTATGGCTTCACTTGTGTTTCTAAAACACCAGAGTCAGGCTTTTTACGCAGGTCAACATGAAATATTCGTGTTTTCCCATGTTTTTGTGCTAAACGCGTTGAAATGAATGTATTCTAATTGTACTTTAATCATGCATTATTTCTATTTAACTTTATTAACATAGGTGGGATAATAGTATTATTTTTTCTGTTGGCGTGAATGGGTTGTAGGTGTTGCATTATTGTGAAACTGTAACTGTAATTTCTGTCAAAATATGCCTCCGTAATGCAACTTTGATAGAGTATAGTCATCTGCTTCATGTCCACAGTGCTGGATTTTCTTTCTGGACTTAAAGGGAATTATCTGGAATTGTTTTATATGGAAATTGGAAGGAGTAGTCTGAGCGATTTGGTAATAATTATTTTAAAGGACTATACTGGCCATTTTGCATGTTTAAGTCTAATATATTCAGTTTTCATAAATGTTATGTTACTGACAGTCATTTTCCAAAGCATACTGCTGCAACACTGAATTAAAATTTTTTTCCTACCTTCCAGACCTCCATTGGTTTCAGTTCATTCTGGTACGCTATTAAAATCAACTTGTTGATACTTGAAACATTCTTGGGATAGGTAATCCATTGTCATGAAGAACACGTGTATTCAGGGTTTTTTTTGTTTTTTTTTCCCCAAATTACGTAGTTTTAGCATTTAAGCGCAATAAAAAGTGCAGAATTAATGTATGCCTCCACCAGGGAATATAGTCCCAAAAGAAGACCTGCGTTTATCAAAAAATTTAAACAACCGTGACTTCATAAGGCTGCATAACTATTAGCAGGTGAAACATCAATTTTTAAGGTGTTTGTATCACTTTAATATTTGATTTTGAAAGAGATTTTGCAAAATATCGGGAAAGCTGAAATATTTTTTATCCTTTGGGAAATGATTGTCACTTAGTTACGTAACATGTATGAAAATTGAATATATTAGGCTTAAACATGCAAAACAACCAGTGTGGTTCCTTAAAGATTTTCTGTCCATCTCTGTTCTGTGTGCTTTAAGTACTGTGTTAAATATTGTTGTTTTAAAATGAAACCAAATCACTTTATTTTCTACAATAAATGAGTATAACAGCTTAAAATGCTATGATAAAGTAACAAGGCCCCTAAAAATAACTATAATCATGAATTCATATTTAAATCACATGTTGGTTTTTCAGGAACAGGCTAAATCTTTCAGCAGCTCCTATTTGTAGTGCAGAAGAGTAAAACATGAAGTCAGTAAGATCTTTAAAGCTGCAGCAGTTGACTCAACACTGTCAGAATTGGTGATGATGATATTAAATATTTATTCCCCACACAAGTGTTTTTTTTAAGCAATTTTTATGTTTTAAAGTGTTACAAGTTAGTAAGCAACACAGCTGGAAATATTTTTTCTAGTCTTGAGTGATGACTTGGAGGTGTATTTGGAGGCACTGAAAAGGCAAAGCAAGTCTTTAGCAATCCACAGATCATCAGATTGTTGGTGTTAAGCTGATATGACCAGGCCCCGTAAGTGAAATTTAACTTTTTCAGTAGCTGAAAGGGAAAATTTACACTTTATATGTTTCAGTATAATGAAAGGCACCCTCGTCTGTACCATTCGTTACACTGAAACGGGCTGCAGAAAGTTTCTCCACTTCCTCATTTACTTCCATGGGTGCCAACTGCACATGTGCAGTCGTGTCTTCCTCAGGCTGAGCCCAGTGACTCTCTGTACACACGAACGCCATAAAATAACACCTTGATACGGCTTTCATTGGCCGTATCAAAAAACAGAACAAGAATAGGGCTAACGTGGCGTGTGAGGGGAGGCCTGCCTGGGTGGTTGTGTTATGGGTGTCCCCATATCTCGCCCTCCCATGTCCTTATAGCTGCTTGATGGCGCCCAGCCTGCTGTGGCCTTGGGGATTGTGGAGCAGCTCCTTGTGCCATCGGTGGAGTACTGTGGGTGATGTCTTGCTGGGGGGGGNGGGGGCTGCGGATGGTGGCTGGTGGATGCTGGCCTTGTGCTGACTGCAAGACCTTCCAGCTGTGGACGTTTTTTCTCATTTAAATAATTAATTTTCTATTCATTTTGTAGTTTCTTTTTCTCTACTTCTCCTCTTTCTGTTGTTCTTTCTTTCTTTCTTTCTTTCTTTCTATTCTCATCTTCTCTTACTTTCCCTTTCCTTGAAGTCACATCAACCCTCACCTTCCGTTACAGACGTAGACATATTGCTGTCAGCTTGAATGTTTCATATTTTTATCATTCAAAAACAAATTTTTGAATGTGCGACACAGGAAATTTTCTTTTTAGATTTACAGTTTTTTTTTTTTTTTTTTTTGTAATTAGTGTGTATTAGAACAGTCTTTTTGGGTAACATGGTGTCTCACGACGCTGCAGTGCCCCCTGTGGCCACTAGGCCTCTGTTGTCTTTGTTTCTACCTGCATTTTGTGTCAGGCTACTTAGATGGAGAATCGATTATAGCCAATCTAATCATTTTATTCTATTCATAAAGCAGTTGCTCTCACTCTTCTGTTACTGGCGTGCCAGTGGATGTGATGACTGCTAGCCATTAGCTTGATAGCGTTAGCATTAGCTATGACAGTGCTGGACACAATATCCTCAGATTGTGCTACTGCAACTTTTAGCTAAGGAGTCACAGTATCTGTCATGGTGGTCAGCAGTTTTATTTACAAAAGCCTAAAACATCAGCCTGGAAAATCAAATTTAGGGCTGGAAAGGCTATTTGTATAGCAGCTTGAATATCTTACAAACTTAGCAGCAATCTAAGAATCAGCCATTTTAGATGCTGGATGGACCAGACAGCTCCTCTTCTCCAGTCGCCACTAACAAAACAATATGTGGATCTGCAGCATGGCTTGGTTGGAAGCTACAGGCATCAGAATAAGTCTGTTTAACATTGTGTCTCTGTTCACCTGCCGACTCACCTGTCAGTCAGACATACATCACGATCTGTTTCTCCCAGAGGCTTGTGGGCTNCCTGCCGACTCACCTGTCAGTCAGACATACATCACGATCTGTTTCTCCCAGAGGCTTGTGGGCTAAAGGTGCATTTCTGAATATATCTCCATCTTTTCTGCCTTTGAAAAATTATTTAAAAGTCACTTTGACAGATTTTTGACTGGAAAGGAAAGGAACATCGGAGAGGTGGAGGGAAACATGATAGTGTCTTGTAAAAGATCTTTTGTGAAAAATTTTGTTGGTAATGTTCAATTCCGGTAGTCATTCAGGAATCCAGTGACACGTATGCAGGGCAAAGCGACTGAATATGTTTATAAAAACAGAGAAAGAGAGAGTCAGATCATATCACGACATACTGCACAAACCCAGGTGAACGTTTTGGGGCGTACATGTCATGTGACAGAGAACTAAGTGGCCTTTATAGAAGGAAAAAACAATCTGGGGCAAAACAATGGGGGTTCAGCCCCACAGGTTTGGCCCCCTAAATATAGCCACAGGTCCCAGTTCTGGGGTTTGTGCCAAATGGCAAAGACGTGAAGCTATCATGGGCCTCTTGTGTTCTGTGTTTTATTCTCTGGGCATATTTTTCCAGTATTGAATGTTGTTTACATAAATAGTCTATAATAAATCATCTCTGATCAATCATGTTGTATAATAGCATTAATATATTACATTTGTAATACCAGGACAACTGTAAACTGTTAAGAAAGATTTGATCGTCTTTGATCCCAGTCTTAGCTGAAATATTGTAGCGTGGCACAATGTCAGCAGGAAGAAAGCATTTGTGCATAGGCAGAAAATTGCTTCCTCCTTCTTGTGATTAGTTTTGTCTCAGACTTGTAAAATGTACAGCTAATCCTTTTTTTTTTTTTTTTTTTTTTAAAGGTGTGGTAGTACCATGAAAGGTGGAGGACGGGGTAAGGAGCCACTTGTTGCAGGGGAAGTCACTGGCAAGCGCCCCAAACGCAAATGCCTGCAGTGGCACCCGCTCCTCTCCAAAAAGACTCTGGATTTCTCAGAGGAGGAAGAAGAAGAGGATGAAGAGGAGTTGGAGAAGGTAAGCATGTAGCTCTTGGTTATTAAATCAGATCATTAAAGGACCATACCACCCATGTTTGAGGCTAATATATTAAATTTTCATACACGTAACGTTACTGACAATCATTTCCCAAAGCATACTACTGGAACAGTGAGTTAAAAAAATGTTTTTCCTACTTTCCAGACCACCATTGGTTTCAGTTCATTCTGGTACGCTATTAAGATCAGCTTGTTGATACTTGAAACATTCTTGGGATAGATAATCCATCATTGTGAACAAGACGTGTATTCAGATTTTTTCGAAGTTTCGTAATTTTAGCGTATAAGCGCAATAAAAAGTGTGGAGTGAATGTATGTCTCCACTGGAGAATATAGTCCCAAAAGAAGACCTGTGCTTATCAAAAAATTTAAACGACCATGACTTCATAAGGCTGTGTAACTATTAGCAGTCAAAACATTGTTTTTTAAGGTGGGTGTATCATTTGTATATTTGATTTTGAAAAGTTCAGAAATTTAGTAAAATGTCAGGAAAGCTGAAATACAGTTTTATGCTTTGAGAAATGGTTGTCAGTAACCCTACATGTATGGAAATTGAATATATTAGGCTCAAATAAGCAAAATGAGTGGTATGGTCCTTTAAATCACCTTAATGCATGATCTGAACTACAGAATACTGATCTTTTATCAGAAAACTAGTGTGTCATCCAGATCTGTCACAGATCACAGAGATATGAAAACATGCGGCATCTCAGATTGAATGAATTTGTTATCAGCAGCCAGTTCTGTGTGGCAACGACCAGGAATCCCCGGTACAATGTGTAGGCCCAACAGAGGAAACGGAGGAGGACTCGACCGAGCAGCGGGCTCGCCGGCCAATGAATGCCTTTCTCCTCTTCTGCAAACGCCACCGGTCCCTGGTGAGGCAGGAACACCCTCGCCTGGATAACCGCGGGGCCACCAAGATCCTGGCCGACTGGTGGGCCGTGCTGGAGCCCAAAGAGAAGCGGAAGTACACAGACATGGCCAAGGAGGTGAGCTGATGCCTCCAGAACTCTAAAAGTTTACACAATGTGTTCATTTTTTTTTTTTTTTTANTTTTTTTTTTTTTTTTATAGCACCACTATCTCCTGGATTTTTCTTGTAGTTTTACTAGAGTATTGTATGAAAGAGAAACATTATTTTGTGGTAAAAGAGCTGCTGGTGTCTTGTAAGCAGCAAAAAGGCAAATTGAGAGATCCCTGCTGTCGTGTGGTCATGTTTTGTTACAGAAGTCAGTCAGTCGAAGGTTTGGCCCTTTACCATTTCCATCATGCAAATTTTTACTTCATTCCGCAGTGCAATATTTAATTTGTTTGTAGATAAAAAATGTAGTTAAAATGTCAAAAAAAAACATCTGAACATCTCTAAGACATCTTTTATTCCACTTATTTTGGTATTATTGTCCTAGTTTCTCCCACTTTGCTTCCTTGTGATTTTAAGTCAACTGAAAAAAGAAGAAAAAAAGGCTCTCTTCTACATTCTGACATACATGCAGGTGAAGGTGGATGTATCACCTGAACATTTGATTTAGAAAGATGAGTGGATTTGGCGAAATAACAGGAAAACTAAAATATGGTTTTATTTTTTAGAAAATGGCTGGCAGTAACATACGTGTAGGCAGGTAGCATTTACTGGGCTCAAATGTACTAAATTGTTGGCATGGTCCTTTTAAAGTTTTGCTTTTGAAACATGTTCTGCACGGTGTCCTTCCAGTATAAAGATGCTTTCATGAAGGCAAACCCGGGCTACAAGTGGTGCCCCACCACCAGCAAACCATTGAAGAGCCCATCCTGTCAGCCAGTCAGCAACCCCCGCAAAAAAGTGTGGTCCTTCTCTTCCAACTCCTCCAAGGACGCTGCCACTGCCAAAAAAGTGCCCAAAACTGACAGCATGCCACAGTTAAACTTCGCCATGGCAGGTGGGTACGAGTATGAGGAGTTCCAGATGATCAGTTCTTTATAATACATCAAAATACAGGTGTTTTACTTTTTCGTCTTTCATTGCCAGATCCTACAAAGATGGGAGGCCTGAGCATGCTGCTGCTGGCTGGGGAACATGCCCTCACAAACAGAGAGGTAGCCATTGGTCTGTCCTTGAAATGCCTTAGCTCTCCACTAGGTGGCTTCAGAGCCCTTTAGTGAGCATTTACATTTTCACAAGACATGTTCATTAACAAACACACAGTTTATACGTGGCTGTCGTTAGTTTAGCACATAAATTTTTATACATTTTGATCTTTAGGAAATGTGTGGAAAAAGGTCAAAAGGTTATTTTTTTTTGATGAAACAGGCCAACTCACTACAGCGTTGTGTCTTCCTCTAGATCCCTTCCAGCACCAAACCCAGTTTACCCGACACAGCCAGTGATGGCAAATCCTTTCCAGAGGATAAGGAAGAGGTTTGTCCTTACACTTTTGTTTCTCTCCCTTCACTCTGTAAATGTCAGATCAGATACTAGAAATTTTGTTATGGCTAAATTTGCACGTGTTCAAAGAAATGCACAAATTGGTGTACTTTTCACTTCATAAGACACAAATAAAAAAAGGTGAATAGTTATTAAATTTCACTCCAGGTAGTTACAAAAAATTCTTTCCAACATTTAATGGATATTTTTTTTTTTTTNTTTTTTTTTTTTTTTTTTTTAACACTAGTACAGCTTGATTTATTTTTGCCCACCCAATTTTCATCTACAGATATTGTCTGGAACCTCACCGAAGAGAGTGCCTGATGTTACTAAAAGCAGGGTCCAGTTTGCCCTTTCCCCACCGGCTGAGGTATACTGTACAACCACGTTTACATCCTGCATTATCTGGCAGCCATTATGTTTGATTGGTTTATTTATTTATTAGTTTATTTGTCAGGGACAATGCTCATTGATCATCACTAAAACAGAAAACTGTAAATGAGCCAGAGTTAGCTCAAAAGGCTAATTTTCATTTACAGTCCCTGAAGAGATGTTTCAAAGCACCCTAAATTCTGGTAAAAAGCAATTTATATTGTAACAGATTTAATACAGTTTGTGAACGTACCAACGGAGCTGCTGCAGTGGCATCAAATTCAACTTCCTCATTTGTGTTCCTTCAACGACAGTAAATACTAGACTGATTTTATTTATGCTATGATCACATTTCAGGCTGAAGTGGCCCAGACTTTTTTTTTTTTTTTTTTTTNTTTTTTTTTTTTTTTTTTCCTTCATATCAGATTTAGGTCACTTTTGCATTTGTGGTCCTAGATCTGGTTCGTATCTGATCTCTGGCTATGTGACCGCTGTGTGAACAGTCAGATCAGAATTCACGTGGTGTATTTATTTATTTTACATCTCACGTCTCTGATGCATGTCACTGTCGCCATCGTTCAGTGTCGGCGCCTCACAGACTGGTAAAATATAAATATGGAGGACAGCTACAACAGCGCAAAGGTGTCATTAGAGAGATGAAGATATTCCAGATTTGTTAGATATATATACTGTATATGGAAAAGCTTCCGTCTGAGCAAAACTAGAGGAACATATCGGAACCAGGCAGTTTTTAAAAAAAAATTACACATGAGAAATAGGCGAATGGGATTTCATTTTTGTTGCTCGATGCTTTTTATTGTTGATCATGGTGCGTGGAGATCATGTTTTTTTTGTTTTTTACGTGCACATGTGAGGCCCTATAGGGTGTGTTCACATAGGAACATGCAAACATGAATGTGAAGCATTGAGATAAAAAGATCAGCTCTGTCTACAAAAAAAAAAAAAAANAAAAAAAAAAAAACAAAAAACATCTGACTTGAGCATTAAGGCCTGTAATGTGAACATAGCCTTAGATCCTTTGTATTTTAAAGCAGCTATAATCATTCTGGACAAGGAACATTGTCAAAGAAACCTGTCAGCAAGATGACACATAAATTAGTGCGTGTATAAAGTGAATATTAAATAATGTAGCATCTGATACTAGCTATGTGTGGAATCTCATACGGAAATGCAACAGGTGAGCAGAAATGCTGTTATGAAAGCAAGATGTGATAATTTATGTATTTTTTTCTCTGAGCAGCACTTTCATACTCAAAAAAACATTTTGTATGAACACAACTTTCCTGTTGTCTTTGTAATAAATAATGTTTTCTTCACAGTCCTCTCTGTCTGCGGCAGCAGAAGGAAAACCATGCAGGCAGTCAGCTCTCTTCCAGCTCGCTGAGGTAATTTATTTAAAGGACCATACCACACATTTTGCATGTTTGAGCCTAATATATTCAATTTTCATACACGTAACATTACTGACAATCATTTCCCAAAGCATACTACTGGATCAGTGAATTAAAATATTTTTTCCTACCTTCCAGACCAGCATTGGTTTCAGTTCATTCTGCTATGTTATTAAAATCAACTTGTTGATACTTGAAACATTCTTGGGATAGGTAATCCATCATCGTGAACAACACGTATATTCAGGTTTTTTTCAAAGTTTTGTAATTTTAGCATTTAAGAGCAATAAAAAGTGTGGCGTGAATGTATGTCTCCACTGGGGAATATAGTCCCAAAAGAAGACCTGCCTTTTTCGAAAAATTTAAACGACCGTAACTTCCTAATTTTGTGTAACTATTAGCAGGTGAATATCGATTTTTAAGGTGGGTGTATCGCTTGAATATTTGGTGTGATGAGATTAAGAGATTTTGCAAAATATCAGGAAAGCTGAAATACAGTTTTATCCTTTGGGAAATGGTTACATGTATGAAAATTGAATATATTAGGCTCAAACATGCAAAATGGGTGGTATGGTCCTTTAACAGTCTGCTGAGAAACTTATCTTAGGAAAGCTTAGAAAACATCCATTTCTCTAGACTGGATTTTGCCATCAGTTATCTTTGATGTTAGAGATTCAGAGATTTGTAATTGGGACAAATAGAGGTAAAAGTAGCAAAACAGCGTTTGAAAGAAAGCGTTAACTTTGCGTTAATATCAGCGTAATATGTTAATTTAATAACCAAGTCTTAACCGTGAGTTTTTAATAGTCTGGTGGTCATGTGCCTTTCTCCCCGTTTTTATTTAAATGCTTCAGGCACTAATATTGTACAGTGAATATATGGTTCTGTGTTATAAAGCTCAGAAAGTAAAAATGATTTGCGTAATAATAACTCGAGGGCATTCAGAAAGCATGTACCCTCCACCAAGGACCATCAGTTATCTTTTTTATTTAATTATTTGGCTAAATAAATCCAGACTTTTACTATCATTACTTTGAAATCACGTGCCAAAAAAAAAAAAAAAAANAAAAAAAAAAAAAAAAGCAGAAATTAAGGATTGGGACTTTTAAGATTATTATTCTCAGTTCTGTATTGTTTTGTTTGACATTGATTTATTATTATTTTAATTTTTTGTGTTAAGATGTGCTTGGCCTCTGAAGCTGGGAAGATGGAGACGGCGGCACCTCAGCAGGAGGATGGCTTTTCTCTGGCCGTTGTCCAGCAAAGCCCGGTGAAAGCTGAGATGGAGGAGAAAGCAGAGCCTAATGACGGTTCTCTCACCTGTCATGCTTCATCCCTCTCGTCCTCGCTCTCCTCCATCACGTCTACCTCCACTGACGCCATTGCCCTGCAACTCTGCAGCCAAAACACACGTGTCAAAAAGAAGAGCAAGAAAAAAGAGGCGGCCAAGTCAAATGAAAGCGACGTTATGCTGTGCTCAGCTAAGAAGATCGTCAAGAAGCCTAATGATGCAGAATCGGTGCTGGATAGCGTCTTCAGCACGATTGACGCAGTGGCTAAAGGGACCTGGACGGACACGGAGGAGAAGCCCAAGAAAAAGATCCAGATCCATGCTGGCGGCGAAAACTCTGGCTTGCCCAAAAGGAAGAGTAAGCCCAAAGTCAAGTCTCCTGTCAAAGAGCAAGAGGAGGAGCAGATGGAAGAGGAGCCCAACGTGCAGCATGACTCCTCTGAGGTGGAGATGAAGGAAGAGACGACAGAGTTTAGCCCAAAGAAAGAAGCAGAAGAAGAAGCGGCTGTTGGAAGCGCAGACCTTCAGAGCGGCACGGTAGAGAACCATGATCCCCCCTCCAATCCCCCACAAACTCATCTCCGAGAGGAGGACAAGGGGAAGGAGAGGCCGAGCGAAACGGAGCCCAGTGTGGAGAGCCGCGGTTCCAGGAAGTCAGAGAGGAGCTGCAAAGGCGCCTTGTACAAAACCCTCGTTTCTGAGGGAATGCTGACTTCCCTGAGAGCCAATATCGACCGAGGTATCGTCTTAATTCAATGCAAATTGATTTATTAAAGCATATAATGTGTTCAAGCAGTTCATGAATGATCATTTCCTGTGGGTCTGACTTGATGGACGCATGTCTTCAGGTAAAAGAGGCGCTTTCCGCTCGGCTGATCACGATGCAAACTGGAGTGACGACGGCTGGACGGTTTCTCAAGTGGGACCTAATAACCCCAAAAAGCTGAAAAAGTCCAAGTCCAAAGATGAGTCATCACAGGGGTTCGTGTTATATTTCCCTTTCTTTCCTTGCTTTCATTGCCGTGAGGTGTTTCCTTTCTACAACTTAAGGATCCGACAGAATGCGATTTTGAGTGTTTAAACCAAAGTTAACAATTGTGAGAATATCATGATGAAATCTTTGGTCATCATTTGAAGGATGAGACACATCCACAGACGCCATATAAAGCACTGCTGCAGTCAAATGCGGCCTGCCACCAAACTCTGACAGCATCAGAAATTCAGGAGCAAAATCTCACAGTTTGACTGCTGCTGCGACCCACGTCGATCAATAACGACGACTTGACAACACGTATCTCCCCAGGTTTTTTCCCTGCTGGTCATTTTGCTACAAATTCAAAATAATTCATCACACAATCTGACATGAGTCCAACTATTGTACATTCTGGCACAGAATTTTTACACAGTAACAGTAAATTTCTGTCACTATGTAATAGACAATAAAGTATCTGGAATACAATTAAGGATTTTTTTTAAGGATAAGCAAACTTAAAGTCGCTGCTCTCACACAGTGTGCAGGAAGCATAAGAGTAACAAGAACTTGTTGCATAAGGATAAATTAGGTAATATCTCATTTTTCTTCATTTTGTTTGCTTTTGTTTCTTGTTCTACATATATATATATATTGTTTAAAACAGACTATGACATTGTCCTCATTGGGAACAGAACTATCTGAAGTGATGCACAGATGACAGATAGAAAAACCATCAGAGGAACACACTTGTATTTTATTTGCCTTTACACTTGGCTTTTAATCAACCTCTGCATCAAAACTGTAAATAATTAAAGAGATTTATGGCTCATTGTTGTTATCTGAGCTGCTTCTTATGCAGATCCCCTTTGTTTTTAAGGTTAAGTAACTTTATAACCCTTCTAGGTCGTGTGTTTTGATGTAAACTTGTAAATTGTTAACATTGTTTTTCAGCTTAGGGAAACTGGAGGAAGAGTTTGAAAAGAAGTTTAACAGCCTGCCACAGTTCAGCCCCATGACGTTTGATAAGAAGAGCACCGCTGTCACGAAGAAGAAGAAGCCCGACGGCTCTACCGCACAAGAAGAAACTCCCAAAGCCGGTAAAAAAAAAAAAAAAACCCATACCTGTACAATTCATAACTTTTATAAGCATAATGAATATTTTTTTTAATATCCTTTCATCACATCCATGGCCCCATTCTGCACTTGTACAGTCATGTTCTTCCACGCTTCTGTTGTTCAGGGCCTGTTCTTTCTCTCTTTGTTCAATCAGAAACATTTGGACACGTAACATAGCATTCCCATTATCTTTTCCCTTTGTTTTGTTTTTTTGCTATATCAGGGCCATCTCCATCTCAGAAAAAGACTTCATTCCACAAGATTGTTAGGAAGCACAAACACAAAAAGGAGAAACCAGGTGCAGTGGAAAAAGGTGAACTAGAATGTTGATGTTTGTGCATTATACAGTATAAAACAGAAATGTAAACATATGAGAAATATAAAGGACCATACCTCCCATTTTCATGTTTGAGCCTAATATATTCAAGTTTCATACACGTAAGGTTACTGGCAATCATTTCCCAAAGGGTAAAAAACATATTTCAGCTTTCCTGAGATTTTACAAAATCTCTTAATATTTCAAAATCAAATATTTGAGCAATACACCCACCTTAAAAAATGATGTTTCTCCTGCTAATAGTTACGCAAAATTATGAAGTCACGGTCATTTAAATTTTTCCAGGAACACAGGTCTTCTTTTGGGACTATATTCCCTGGTGGTGACATACATTCACTCCATGCTTTTTACTGTGCTTAAACACTAAAATTACGAAACTTTGAAAAAACCTGAATCACGTCTTCTTTGCGATGATGGATTACCTATCCCAAGAATGTTTCAAGTATCAACAAGTTGATTTTAATAGTGTANGCGATGATGGATTACCTATCCCAAGAATGTTTCAAGTATCAACAAGTTGATTTTAATAGTGTACTAGCATGAACTGAAACCAACGGCGGTCTGGAAAGTAGGAAAAACGTTTTAAACTCACCATTCCAGTAGTATACTTTGGGAAACGATTGTCAATAGTTAACGTTACGAGTATGAAAATTTAACATATTAGGCTCAACCATGCAAAATGGGTAGTATGGTCCTTTAAGCACGTTCCTTCAACTTTTGATGATTATGCTTAAAGCTCTCAAGAAGAAAATGTTAACTTAGCAATTAAGGCGATGTCAAATCATTATAATCAAGTTTGATGAACTATTGAATTACATATTAACACAATCCTATTTCAGAATCCAGTATTTATATAATCATAAAAAAGTAGACATTTATTTAGATAATAGTTGTGAAGGCCTATAAAGTACATTCATCTTTGTTAAAAAAAACAGGGCTCATTGTTTTTGGTTTTTACCACTGCTTTTCATCAGATTTTGTCTATCCAGGCAAACAAAAATTGCTTAAAATGGCAAAAATAAAAATGATCAATTCATATAAACTCGAGTCCCTCAGTGTAAGTTAAAGCATTTGTAATTAAAATGGTTTATTTGATTTTCACCTATTTTATAATATTCAGAATAAGCATTCCCAGATTTTTTTTAAAAATACAAATCAAAATGAATGAGCCCTAAAGAAAAATAAATGAATAAAATCTATTGTAACTTTGCTGTCCTTGTTAACTCACTGGAGTCTAAAGTCAATTTTTATCATTCACTTTCCTCATATTAATCTTATTAGTATTACTGTTAATAAAGAGAATAAACATTTAAGTGTGGAGATTTTTTTAGGGAATTAAATGCTATTTCTTGATTACTTTTTGAAACACTGTTTTCAAGGTCTTGTTTGTTGTATACAAACTCGGCAAAATGTCAAAACCTGTGTACAACATTATTCAAAATCTGTTTAGTAAAGGATTGTTGAAAGTGTCACGAAAATTAAAATAGCAAAAAAGAAAAAAACTTTAGTCTCCAGAGGTTTAACTTGCTGCACCGTTGATTTTCAACGTGTACAGCTCACATAACGTAAATCATCTCCATGCAGAGCTTTAAAGCAATTAAACCTGTTCTCCACAGCAGCGGCGCAGAGTGAAACCACCGTGCTGGATTCTGCTTCGAAAGCCAAATCATGTGCCCCCATTGCCACAATGTGCCCAGACGCCCAGAGCACCAGTAGCATGGAGATGCTAGTTGGTAGCCAGAAGAGGAAGGCGAGGAAGACCAAGATCACCCACTTAGTGAGAACTGCTGACGGCAGCGTGTCTCCAGCCAAGGGTGAGCACGATGGCGTGATTGATCAATTTGATTGACAAATGATTGATTGCTAAGGTTGCAGCAGAAGAACTTGATGCAAAAATGTTAAACTAAAATTCACCACTGTGTGAAAAGCACACAGATGTTAGTGCATTGTTCTTTAAAGGACTATACCATCTGTTTCTGAAAATTCTACTTTTTTTCTTACAGAAGACAAAACAAGGGACCCGAACCAGGAACAGGATAAGAAGCCATTTCTCCCACAGAATTTATGCAATGACAAAGGGTGCTACAGTAACCCCAGAGCAGAGGAGGAAGAGGAAGAAGAAGAGGAGGAGGAGGAGGAGGAGGAGGAGGAGGAGAGGAGCACCGTACCACAGGAGCTGCCTGCTTTCTTCAGCCTGGCAGCGCTAGCTGAGGTCGCAGCCATGGAAAATGTTCACAGGTACACACACAGCCTGACTTTTATACAGCGTGGTTACAATCAGGCAAATACTTTTTTCAGTCCAGTACTAAAATGAGCACCAGTAGATCTACACTACTGCTCAAAAGTAAAAAGTCCAGTCATGTAAAACTAGTTTTGTTTCATCTGTGTGTATGTATAAAATGATACTACTATGTCTGTTAGTATTATGCACCTACAGGTTTAAAATAATTTGCAAGAAGCTGTAAAAAATGAAGACATTTTGCAGTTGTTCAGAATCATAACATGNATAATTTGCAAGAAGCTGTAAAAAATGAAGACATTTTGCAGTTGTTCAGAATCATAACATGAGTTGTAGATAATTCCAAATTCATGTAGAGAAGCTGTATGTGGTTTCAGAGATTATTAGGAAATTTTAGATTATTCCCTGATGCTCTAGAAACTAATGCCTCATATTTGCAAACCTGCGATTAAATCTTACGGTGGATGCTGTGATGAGAAATCACTAAAATAGTGTTATTTATCATTTCAAAACTCCTTTTCCCCCAAATATTTGAAATACTAAATAAAACATCATTTTGGTGTTTGTTTCATATAACTTAAAAAAACTATTGTTGATTAAAATAGCAAGAGCTACTTAAATAACAAGTGATTCTGAATTTTTGAACAGTAGCGTATGTTGGTACACACTTAAAACATTTCCTGCAGATGTGCTGTAGATCACCGTCATCAGCCGTCACAAGCTGAATTTGATTGGCTGGCAGAAGCCTCCATATTTTCAGTCGTCTCCATGCTGACCAGCTAATATAATATAGAGACGGGTGGGCAGAGAAAAGATGAGGGAGACTTATTACTGTTATTTGCTTCCCTGGTTATAATACACTATATGACACTATAACATAGGCTAAATGGAATTTGACCTTTTATCTTACATCCTTTATATGCTGCTTCACACTAATTAACACACTGACTGAATTTATTTAAGCATATTAGTGGTAATAGCTGTCTTATAGTCACCAGCCTCAGCCTCTTTTGTGTATGATACTTATTTTAGTTTTTACAGGAATAACACTGTGTCACCTTACGACAGCGTATTAGGGCCATATAAGACAAAAAAAGAAAAAAAAAACAGAGGAGAGCTTTATTTTGAGATTTCAAACTCATAAATTTACCAGTTTTAAAAGTCTGTATGCTTATGATAATTTGATGATTTTGCACTAAAAGCACAAGTATTTCTTTATTGCTAAATCCAATGGAAAAGTATAATTTAGTATGGTTATGTACTGCAGGCACAGTCACAACGTAAAACAGTTTGATTCCCATTCTCATTATTTTCCTTTTTGTATTATTAAAAAAAATTAAATTATTATTTTAAAAAATTTAAAAAAATTATTATTCATCATTGCTAGTTTAAAAATTCACACATATTTGCCAGTTTAAAAACTGGCAAATATGTGAGTTTTGAGAGTATATGACTTTATTAAATTATACTTTTCCACTGGATTTAGCAATAAAGAAATACTTGTGCTTTTAGTGCAAAATCATCAAATTGTCATAAGCATGCTGGCAAAACTCGCAAATTTGTGAGTTTAAAAACTCGAAGTAATGTCCCCATTGTTTTGTTTTTTTTTGTTTTTTTTGTCTTATATGGCCCTAATACGCTGTCGTAGCCACTCAGGGTCCTAAGATGTGAGGGTCCTAAGACGGAAGCAAACTTAGGATCCTCACAGCACGAGTCATTTCCTGAGTGAGTCACTTCACTTCTCTGTCCTCATGCAGCTAATCATAAAGTCTTTCCTCGTGTTTTGTCATAATTGTAATTATTTACAAATTGTATATTCCACATGAATTGTTTAGGAATTAGGATTGATTCATAAGTTTGTGTGTTTGCTTTAACATCCCGTTGAAAGGTGACAATTTAGTTTCTCTTTGGATATGTTGAATTATTGAGCCTATAGGAGATGAGCAGGTCTGTTTGTTTTGTTTAGTGGTTATAGTGTGTTTGTATGTATGTATGCATGTATATCTGTATGTGTGTATGTATGTATATCTGTATGTGTGTATGTATGTATGTCTTTATGTGTGTGTGTGTGTGTGTTGGACCCCAGGAAGAATAGCCAAAGCATATGCTGGTGCTAATGGAAATCCTAGTAAAGAAAGAAATGATATAATGTTAAACCCCACAAAGTAAGTTTATTTTAAGTTACTTCTAAGTTTTAAGTAAAGAACCTCTAATCTACTGAGAAATGCAGCAGACACAGTGACTCCAAAGCAGAATATGCTCTGGTTTCAACAGTTCTCCTCCTCCTCCTCCTCCTCCTACTCCTCCTCCTCTTTGATCTGATTATTGAACTCAGCTGGTGTGTTGTTTTTGGTCAGAGGAGAACCTGCAGCCTCGCGGCACATCGTTTGAGCCCCGCGCTCTAAACCCTCGTCTCTTGTCTCATTTCAGAGGCCAGAGAGGCTTGGCTGAGGGCCAGAAGAAAGATCTTCCCCAGACTCCGGTCCTCATCTCCTGCGCCGATCAGTGAGCCTCAGCTGTTACCAGAAGCCACAACACGGACGCTGGCAGTCAAGCTCCACTTTCCTCTGCGTTGTGACTTTACTCTGAAGGGATACTTGACCGGGGGCGGCAAATTTGTTTGAGCTCGGGCTTCACGGCGTAGGAGAGAATTCCTCCGCTCCTCCCTGCTCCTCGCCATGTCAGTGTTTTCCCAAAGCCTTCCCTTGGTTAGGAGGAGGACACCTTTCTGATGTCCCGTTGTCCCCGTAGATGCTCTGTTAGGGCCCATGGAAGATCCACGCCGTACCCCGCTGCATGGCTTCCCTGCTAGAGACGGCTACCTTGGGTTTATCGTGCGCCCTTTCGTCACATAGAGGCTGTTTTAAGGCCAAGTCTTGCAATTTAAAAAAAAATAATAGCGTTTTAGTTCAGTAGGGAAAAAGAATCTAATCACAGCATTTGTTTTATACAAGAACACAGCTTTCTGTCACCTTTTTACCTCACACACACACTTACTGAAGAGTTCCTGCCTCCTCTGCTAGAATACCTCCGTATACGAACAGCTCTTATCCCTTCCATTCCTTCCAGCTTCGACCCAAAACGACTTTTAAGCAGGGTAACCGATCGCGATGGGGAGACTTCATTATCTGCATCCCACTTCCCCCCGCGGTACACGAACGTGGTGTACTCAAACTATGAAGAAATTGAGGTTTAGTATTTGATATGTACCTTGACTTCCTGCTAAAGACGACGCTGCTGTTAGACAGTATGCGTGGTCACTACAAAATAATTGTTTTAGATTGAATGTGTAAGAGTAGACGCCTGCAAACCCGACATTTTAACAAGAGTTGGCTGCAGCCGAAAGCGTTTGTCCCGTTTATCCGTTGGCTCGCGGCGTCCCTGTCGGCTTTACGAGATGGTCGGCCCGTTCTCATGATGGTAAAGTTGTTGTGCGGGTGAGAAAGCGAGTCAAACAGCCTTAATCCTCCCACCTCGAACCTCCTGCCAACGCAAAGCCCCTCGACTGGCAACCGCTCTGTGCCGTCACTTTCCTGAAGTCAACGTAAACATTTTTTTTGTCAGTACTTGATCTTATTGTAGTTTGCTTAGCAGTTAGAAAGGCTAATTCCCTGCGTGTGACTTGTTTTCTTGAGGTAGTTTTTAAAAGTTTTTGCTATTTTTTCGTAAACGCTGCACTAACTTTTAGCTGAAGTATGAGTTGCTCTTGGTTGAGCAATTCCTCGTCTCCAAGCAGCTCGCCGCTAGCGTCTCCACTCTGTATGTTTACGTGGACTTGAAAACTTAGATCCAGATCAAATTAAGGCAATAAGTTGATTTTTTTTTTTCCAAACATCATATAAGCACCATAAGCAAACCCATATTATACGATTGTAAGTTGATTTTCTCCAGCGTGGTTTCAGTAGACGAAAACATTCTGCACGTGCATTTAAGCAACTAGGCACATGTATTCAGCAACTGCGACTAAATCCTTTTAATTCTGTCGTTTATACGGCTTAGTCTGCATTTTTGACTTAATTGCAGTACAGAGTAAAGTTTAAATGTAACACTCATCTAAATGTGAGTCTTTTATGAATCTGGCCACAAGTTCATACATGAATAATCAGGTGTTGGGGTTTCTAAATACCTCTTTTGATTGGTCATAGGTCTCATAAACTGAGAATTTTGGAGAAGCAAGATACAGCAATTTGCTTTTCCTTTAGCTGTTCTCTTCCGTTTGTGCTAAAACAAACAACGTGTGCTACAGAGCTAACGGAGACAAGGCATTTGCTAGTATTCCCCATTTCTTTCCTACCGGCCATTTGAGATTATATTACTAGGTAAAGGTCACAAGAAATCATGTAATCTTTTTTTTTAGATACAGAATGTCATCGTCCTTTCTTTTTAAGCTTCATTTTGTCATTGTGCAGTCAGAATCATTCCATTTCCACATCTTGTCTCGGCCGTACTTTGGTTTACGGCGCGTTAGCTGCAGCAGAGAGGAAATGTGAGAAAGGACACAGTTAAGCTGCGGGTTTCTTGTCTTCCTGAAGGTTGGAAGTACCTGGACTGTGTGTGGCACATATTTAACTTCATGGAATCCTCTGCAGTAACCAGCCTTTCGTTCCTCCGTGCAGACCAATACTTAATTTATCACCAATTTTTAGATTCAGTCATGTTTTGTAGTTTTTTTTAAAGAAAAATATTTGATTCTTTCTTCTGTTAACGTGTATAATGTATGATGCTCTTTTTAATTAGGTCCTCTTTATTAACTTAAGTGGGTTTTATTTCCTGAGGTCAAGTTTACTGGATTAAGACTGTTGTCAAAAAAAAAAAAAAANAAAAAAAAAAAAAAAGAACAAGCTCATAGACGATGAATGCATCTATGCTTACCTGCTAAGCTAAAAAAGGCACTGACATAAAATGCACCATCTCTGGTTCATGAGCTCGTCTTTTCACGTGTGTTCGACTGCGACTGCATCACCATTTCTGATTATGCGTAAAGATGTTCTAGGCGTGCGTTTCACACTCTTAAAGGCAAAGCATACAGATGAGATATGTATAGGTCAAAGATAAACTCTGCCTCTTAAACTAGACTATTTTTCCTAAACGAAGGCGTTGTTACTGGGTAGAAATGTTTTAGCGTATGTAGGCCTGTACAAATAGCAAAGTACATGAAATGATGCTATGATTCCTCTCGAAATTTGTCCTTGAAAAGCTAACAAGCTAAGCGCAAACATTTCCCCCTGTTAAGCTTAAGGGAAACACAATATGCTTTATGATAATCCTAATATACGGTATATATATTTTTTCAGATATGAGAGAAACTTAGGTTAAGGATGAATTCATCTAAGCAGTAATCTGTATAGTTCTTCCACTGATGGACATCAGTTGGGTCTTTGCAAAGACAGAGAAATTGTCTTCCCCCCCAAAAGAGAGAGATATATTTGTTTCTAGCAAGTGAGTTTAATGACATTTGCCAAAGAAAAGGGAAAGTTATATTCAATGGAAATCATGTTTTAACAAAAAAGAAAAGAAAGTTAGCATAACAGTTGCACTGCATTTTCTAGGTATATAAATCTTCAGGTAACATTATCAGCACAACGGATCCTGTGTATCTGATGGGATTTTCTCAGTGTTTGAACCCAGAGACAAATGACGTGCAACAAAAGGGCACCGCTCAATGCCTCTTTTAATAGACGATATTTGCACCTTATGACCCAAACCAAAACGATCACGATCTTTGAAAAACATATAATTTTTACCCTCTCTATGGAAATTATGCATTTTAACTATTATAAATATATATATCTATATATAGATATATATATGCGAGAATCCAGTCGATAACGAAATCCACGCACCTACAAAACAGCCATAATACATAAGTCATGTCCCATCCCCTCACTTTTTCTATCTAGAAAATGCTTCTATAAAGTTGAAATTGCTATATTAGTTACCTAAATGACTATAAATACCCTTTTGTGCTAGTACTGTCTTCTTGAATGTAATCATTTTGTACCTGTATTTTTCTAATTCCAATCCAGTCTTGATTGTACTGTACGTATCTACGATGGTATACTGTTCCTTAATTCGTGACTACCCGCAGTTCTCGCGACACAAATAGCTGCTGTGCTGTGAACTCAGTGGAAACGTGGAGGTTTTAAGTTTGTGATTAGACTGACGGCTGAGCGATTCCTGCGTTTTTGATTAGCGGGACGTTATCTTTCCCCTGGTTACTATTTCTTTATTTTTTTTTTCCTTTTCTTCGCAGTAAAAGTGAGACTCTGTTGCACTCCTGCAATCAAATAGAACAAGTAAAAGCTCGAGTTACAATTTATTTATTACTGTTCCATTTTTTTATAGGTTTAGTCGAATAAAAATGAAATATACAACCGAATATGCATCTGTTTATACATTAACGTGTATAAGATTATCTACCCTTTACTGGAATGTAGATTGTGGCTTCCCTTTTTTTTTTTTTTTTTTTTTTTTTTTTTTTTTTTTTTTTTNTTTTTTTTTTTTTTTTTTTTTTGATTGTCACAGCCCAGTTGTTAAATGCAGCCTTGCCTTACTGGAACCCCTGCTTATTGAGGGATTCCCTCAGACACCCCACCTTCCCAACCACCCCACCCCACCTCACCCACAACTCCTATGTCATAACACTGTTTGCCGATGCAACTATTATTCCTTTTACACTTTCTGCTGACGCAACCTATTACTTCTTGAGCACCTATTAAAAATAACATCTATTAAATCGGTGCATCTGTGTGAAAAGATTTCGTCGTGGATGATTTGTTTCTGTCGTGCACCGATGGATGGTCTGTATCAGGGAGACTCAAATAATTTTGAACAGGGCCAACTTTGCAAAATGAAAGGAAACCAGGAGGCCGAATTTGAGAACGAAGATGGTCTTTTCTGTTCTTGTCGTACTACCGGGAGAAAAAGCTGAAATTTGAAAGTGAACGTTAGCATGTTAGCAGCCTTACAAACCACAGCTGTTGTTTGGCAGTTAAACATGGCAGTTTAGCATTAGCATGAGATGCTAATATAAATGTTTAGTCCTCAGTTTATTTTGTGTTGAATTGGCTGTTTTCACTATCAACTTTTCTCGTTTTTTTGCTAGAAGTACTTATTTTTGTTTGCTAACAGCTGGGTGGGCGTGATAAGAAATCGCTAGCTTGTTTTTGTGGATAAAACTTGTGAGGCACAGAGACAACAAACGTGCATCCAAATCAGTTACGTAATCATTTCCCATCATGCCGTGTTGTACAAGTTTATGACAATAATGTCTGTTAACTCACAAGTAAAACTTTTTTTCCTAATTCCATAAATTTCTTAAATAATATTTATTTATTCATATTTCATTTGGGATTTAAATGACTTTTTTGGGTCCACTATTATTGTGACGGTTGTGGCCCCAGTGCCGCACTTTGAGTATGTAGGGTCTATATAAATCCCTCACATTCTCACGTTCATCTCATATTTAACAACTTATGAAATATTTAAATTTAATGCTGTTATACATAGCATGGTTCAATGGACCATCAGTGCAATGACTAAAAATCATGTAGTTTACATCTGCATTGTATAATAACTTATGTGGGTAATCAGTACTTTATTACTGCTGTTTCTAATGGAGTATTTTTACATTTTAGTGTAAGTAAATGGTTTGATTACTCCTTTTGCGTTTGCAGAACAGGAACTAATTTAAAAGTTATTTTTGCTTTTTGAAAAGGTGAAGAAATGTTGAACATCAGAATATGATGCTACACTGCTTCATGACTGACCTAGAACGTTTTCTATCAGAGAGACGGTATATCTGCCAAGACCAAGGAATACAGTACACAACATTTAGGCTTAGCGTAGCCTCAGATTTTGCATTTTTAAACCCAATAAATCTTACTTGCATACACGTTACATTACTGTCAACCAGTTCCTAAAACATAAAACATTTTTGCTTTTTAGTAATTTTTGTTTTTGTATTGTTTAGCTATAATGTAAACTGAAACCTAAAGGTTCCAGTCATAACCTGAGATGAGGAAAACTGACCTGACCTAAAAAAAGAGAAATAAGAAAGAAATATAAAGGTTTGGAGGAGAAAACAGCCTCGTTTTAACTGTATTCAAACTGCACAGGATGGAAAAGAGGAAACCGCTGTAAAAACAACTGTAAATTCAAAGCAGATTTTATATATTTTTCTCCACCTCATGTTTCTGCTGCTTGTATTAACAATAGACCTTAAAACCTTAAGACTGTTCCAGATTTGCCATGAGTGAAGGAGGTCTGCATAAACTACAGTTACATAATACAAATATATAAATTCATAGTATTTATACATTATAAATGTCCAATGAATAAAAGTCACATACAAAGGAAATTTCATTCATGGGTTAATTTACTGATTGATTGCTTTGTTTTCTCAGAGGCATCCTCTAGCTGCTTCAGATCAACAAGTTGATCCATCCTCACTGCTTTCTGCGCTCCATAATCTCCAAGACTGTCTCTGTCCTGCTGAAGGTGCTGGGTCATAAGGCTGATGGATTATAGATTGATTGATTGCTTAATAATTGATTAATTGGTTGGTTTGGGATGGGGTTGGGGTGGGGATGGGGATGNATTCTCTCGGACTTCTTGAAGAGCCGGCAGAATCTCCTCCACAGTGTGGGCTTCCTCTTTTTCTCGGAGGCTTCCTCTATCAGCTGCTCCAGATCAGCAAGCTGATCAATCCTCGCCTGCTTTTCGTGCTCCATTATCTCTCCACGTGTCATGAGTGTGTGCTGCAAGTCCAAGATGGATTTGAGAAGACCGGCCTTCTCCCGATGCCACTGAAGCTGCAGGGTCGTCAGGCTGTCCTCTACTTGCATCAGAGCAGCTCTGGTTTGGGCGTTTTTCTCCCTCTGCTCAGCCACACGTCTCTCTAGCTGCTGCTGCTTCTTCCTCTCCTCTTTTAGAGCCTCCTTCAGCTTCTCAGAATCAGCAGCAGCCTCCACACTGCTCCTCTCATACTCCAACACGGATGCCTGCTGTGTTTTGATCTTGGCCTCTGCTTGTGATGTGGCCTCGGCATTGACAATGACCTCCTTCTCCAGAGAGGCCTTCTCCTCCTGCCATGAAGAGGACTCATGCTGTAGCTTTTCCTCCAGCTGGGTCAGAGCAGCTTTAAATCCCTCACTTTCCACCATCTGAGCATCCAGGCTTTTCTCCAGATGCTGCGGACTCTCCTCCTGTGTGAGAGACTCACTAATGTTGACTTTGCCAGGAGCTGATGCTACAGCCCTCTCCAGCTCCAGAAGCTTGCCTTCCAGGACCTTGATCTTGGACTCTCGCTGTGATGCAGCATCATCAGCGAGAGCCTTCTCTCTCTGACGCCTGGACATCTCCTCCTGGCAGGTGAGACGCAAGCTCTCCAGCTCGTCCTGCACCTGCATGATTTGTTCTACCACCATGTCATTTGCTTCTCTCTGCTCATCCAGAGACGTCTTCAGGTCCTGCTTCTGCTTCTTCTCCTGAATGAGAGTCAGCTTAAGCTCTTTGGACTTGTCTTGAGCGCATGCTGTGAGAGTCTTGGCCTCAGCGAGCTGTTTTTCCAGGATGGTCACCTTGTCGTCACTTACATCAGGAATCACAGACTGCTGGAGCTGCACTTCGCATGCAGGTGATGCTGGTGTAGCAGCCTCCTCCTCCTCCTGATGAAGGGTCAGATTCTGCTCTTCAGCATCATCCTGAGCATTCTCGATGTTAGCAAACTGTGTTTCCTCGATGGTCATCCTGTCGTCAGTCACATCAGAAATCACAGGTGATGCAGGTGTAGCAGTCAGGCTGGCAGCAGCCACGTCAGTCTGCCACTCAGGTGCGTTCACTTGCTCAGACACGCCTCCTGCGGGCTTCCCGCAGTCGTCCTTCCCCTCCTGTCTCTGGCCGTGGCCGCCCTTGTGACCGTGGTGGTGGCNTCCCGCAGTCGTCCTTCCCCTCCTGTCTCTGGCCGTGGCCGCCCTTGTGACCGTGGTGGTGGCGGTTTGACTTTGACTTGCTCTTTGATCCGTGTTTTTTAGAAGGCATGGTGTTGATAATTTCACGTCCAGACTGGTACGTTCAAAGAAGAGAAATATTTTTTTTTCTTGCTCTCTTTTGCAAATTCACCTCGGTTTTTATGTGACGTCATCATTTTAAAGTAAAGTGGCGTCATCAATTTAAATTTCCATTAGCCATGGCGTCATTTCTGCTTAAGCGCACACAAAGGCACGCACAGGGGGTCGGGCGGTGGCGATGTCGTGTTGCCTAGGAAACCATGTCACATTGTGACCACGTGGGTCACAATATGGTTCAAACTCCCATTTAAATCATTAAACAAGTATATCACGATAAGAGCCAGTATTATTTTATTCTGTTTCTGATTCCTGAAAACTCTATTCTACATAAGAGCAGGTGTAGATCAAAAACTGCTCAGCTTAGAGAGAAGTCAATAAACGCTATTTTTAGAGCGCAATTCACGAAATCGATCATCAAACAGGATCATCCACAGTGTCACACAGTGAGCGTATGGTGTTTATGTGTTTTGTGATGTGAGCATGTGAAATATTATACTGCTCTTCTTAAGTTCAATGTGACTGTTCATTATGTTGTAAGACCACAAACTGGCGATATGAGACTATGGAGATATGCACAGTGAGCATGCGCAGTAGAGAAGAGAGAGGTGATGAGCAGTTAGCTCTTGATAAACTTTAATAAAACGTTGGGAAAAAAAAAGTTCCTTCCTCCTCTATACATAAAGCATGTTTGCACAGTACATTAATTTTGACTTATTTAAGTTGTGTAGTAAATAAACCTATTAGCAAATTCAAGAGTACTTAAACTTGTTACCAAAGATATGCATTCAATTATTAGGCAAACAAGTACTAGAGGAAATTGTACTCACATCCAAAGTGAAATTTTAGTGATGAAGATTGTTTAATTTTGCTGTCAGATCCGTTTAGATCTGCTGTACAGCAATTCAGTACTTTGCCATCAAAGTGACAGCATCAGTCTTATATGTACTTTATTTTAAATACTTTTTTGTCTTTATTTATATATTAGCCTAATATAACGCCACATGTTTTGAAGCTATATCTGAAATAAAAAATTTAAAAACAGAAAAAGAGCATTATCATATTTTTGTAAAGTCACGCTGTCCATTTTTCACTGCATATATGTGTAATTATGCAGTTTAAGCACAGACAGCCTATAAAATATATAACATACACAACACATTTTTCAGTAAACTTTCAACTGTGCCTGTCATTCCTAAATACACTGTAGATGGCGCTAGTGAGAAAGGTGAACACATACTACTTGAGATTATTTTTTAATGGAAATGTCTGTTGAATTGGGACAAAACTTAGTTGAAATGTGGAAAAATTACAAATGGCTTTAAGTTATTTAACTAAGTATGCGAAGTAATGTAGGACTGGTGTGCTTTTGCTGATGAGTTAGGTAGCTTAAGTGATAAATGACAAAATTTAATAAGGTAATGGGTAATATAAATTTTATTTAATTTTATTTTATTTAAGGAACTACTGCGTTTTCCGGGTTGCTCACGTGATAGTTGTTAATGTCACATGACGTTCTCTTCCTAAAGCTACTTTGCTAGTGCTAATAAAATGGCAGCATTCTTGCAGTGGAGAAAATTCGTGTTTTTTGATATAGACACGGTGAAGAATCCCTTGGATAATGGGAACAACTTTTCTCTTCCAACTGGAATATCGGCCTGTGACTCCGGCAGAGGCCATATTGTTCTGGGAGATATCCTTTAACAGCAGTGACTCGGCTAATAGGAAAATAGACGTCAAAAAGTCAACATATCAGATTACCAATAACGTATGATAACAGTGAGTCAAAGCCATGTTAAAGTAGAGAATAATGAGAAGAGAAAGCTAACATTGCAATGTTAAATTAGCTTGTGTTAGCGGCTACGTCACACCAAACTATTTAAAAACTGGCTATGTCACTGTAGGGTTTGCTTTGCATAACAGACTTAAGGTATGACGGGTGTTTAGCTTTGTATTTCGGTTTACCACTTGTTAGTGTTTATTTTACAGATAACAACTATAATGGTAAATTTTATTGTCGGGTATAGATTCTTAGTATGCAGAATTTCCCAGTAGTTTTGTGGGTGTTGTCTGTCCGACAAGCAAGCCAAGGTTAAAATTGCCGGATTTGTGTATGATTTTGTTATAATACGCTTTTTACAATATATACTGCTGTTAAAGTTAATACTTTGCAGAAATAGCACATAACATACACTAAGAAGTGACAGAACATGGCTTTGCAGAAAATGAAACATTTACCTCAAAATGAAAATTCACTCTTTATGTCTTAATCTACATATGTCAAACGCAAGGCCTGCGGGCCACATCCGGTCCGTGGTACAGTTATATCTGGCCTGCTAGATAATATCTATTTTGAATAATAACTGGCTCACCGGTATGTAGCGAGCACATTACAAATACTATAAAACCCAGAATGCACAACAACAACCGGCTCGCCAATCAACATCTGCAAGCATCAGCTCCCCTCCCCTCCATGCCCATTCAGTCACTTCTAATGAACTTTAAACTAACCCGCGGAAAAAATGGCCAAAGGAAAGGTGGACTCTGAAAACAGGGGCTTTCAGCACAGGTGGAGTTAGAGAAGCTGTTTGCTGCCGTTAGGAATAAACCTATTTGCCATGTTTGCAGAGCTGATGTGGCCGTAATTAAAGAATATAACATAAGAAGGCCTGATCACATTTAAAGTATTATTCTCATTTTGCTTGTTGGTGTTATTAATGAAAAACAAAGAGTGATTTTAGATTTCCCTTAAGAAAAATGACAGTTTTCTGGAATGGCTATTTTTGATTGCTTGTGATAAAACTTTTTCATTGGAACAGAGTCAGTGAAACACTGCTGATAGAGAGGAAGACATGATGCAGATGTGTTATTTATTTTGAATTTGATCTCTCGTTTGTTTTTTCATACCTCTGGTTTGTTCTGAATTCTATAAGATGTCTTGGGAGCAGCGGTTAAAGTGAAGTATGAATAATTGAAAACAAGGCCAATTTAAGTCTGTCATAAAGGTTGACTCTGTTTGGTCCTCGACTTGGACCCAGTTTTTAATTTTGGCCCCATCTGTGATTGAGTTTGACACCTCTGTCTTAATCTGTTATACAGGGACGTGTGTCTGGGGTACTCTAGAATTTTTTGACTCCTTTGTTATCAGTATAATCTTTAATTTGTTCAGGGACAACCTTTATAGCTTTGAAATTTATTTTGAACAATGTCACATGTCATACATGCTTATTATCTTCTTAAAGCTGTATATATAATTGTCCTTAATATACATTATGTTACATATGGATGGCAAGATCTCACTTTTAACACGCTCCCTGCAGTTAACCTCCTTTCAGGCCTACAAGTTGCGGGTCACACACCTCTTCCAGCTGAAGCAGCACAGTATTCTTGTATCAGTGGGGCAGGACGAACATGGAATAAACCCCCTTGTAAGTAGGCAGAGCTCCAGAGAAAATAGCTGAAGTGTTCTAATGGACAATCACTAAAGTGAATCTCATAATCGCTTCACAGGTAAAGGTGTGGAACCTTGACAAGAGAGACAGTGGAAATCCTCTCTGCACCAGGATTTTCCCAGCAATTCCTGGCAGCAAACCGACAGAAGTTTCTTGCATCAGCGTACACGAGAACCTCAACTTCATGGCCATTGGTAAGCCACGTTGAAAGTCCTGCTCCCTGCTCCGTTCATCATTGTGCAGCCATCGCGGAGCTTTCTTTGTTCAGCTTAGAAATGTGTGCTTTACATCTCGGCAGGTTTCACAGATGGCAGCGTGGTGTTGACTAAGGGTGACATCACAAGGGATCGACACAGTAAAACTCTGACGTTGCACGAGGGAATCTGCCCAGTCACGGGCCTCGCTTTCCGCCAAATGGCCAAGGTCACACATCTGTTTGTCGCCACTCTGGAGAAAGTCCACGTAAGTCTTGCTCAACTCCTGCACGGTGAAGATAAACTGAACTTTATTTTGTAGTCTACTCATCTTTGACCTCATATTTCCCTTTTTTTCCTTTATGATCAGTGCTACACGCTGTCCATCAAGGAGTACCCTAAACTAGAACTGGACACACATGGGTGTGCACTGCGCTGCTCTGCCCTGTCAGATCCCTCCCAAGATTCCCAGTTCATCGTGGCTGGTGATGAATGCGTATACCTGTACCAGCCAGACGAACGAGGGCCCTGCTTTGCCTTCGATGGACAGAAGCTGTTGGCCCATTGGCACCGAGGCTACCTGCTCCTACTCGTTAGGGACACAAAGTCACCCAACAAGTAATGACCAGATTGCCCAAATGTGATAGAGATGTTGTATAACATTCATTGTGAGACTTTGATAATCGGGGGTAGTGATTTCATTGACAAGTTGCGAATATGTTCAGGTGACAGGTAGATTCTCAGATTTACAGATGGAGTATGAAATATTTAAATGACAGAGATAGAAAGATAAGATTTGTTTGATAAGTTTTATCTGTATGGTTGACCAATGTCAGCATTTTGTGCAATTTAGTTGTTCCTGATTGACAATCAAATCTCCTCAACAATTTTTAGAATTACTAAATGTTTCATATAACAAATGTATGAATATAAACATACCGTTGATGATTTTTGATGGCTTCTTCATGAAACAAAGTTGGTTTTCTGCATGTTTTTAACATCTGAGAAAAGGATTTCTCAGAATGTGTTTTCTCAGCTTTATGACAGGGACAATACAACCCAGTGCAATTCTCTTAAACTCCAGCAGAGGGCAGTCACATCTCACAACATACAAATATGCACATTCAAGCAGTATATTTAAAGAAAATTGGTTTAATTTTGTAGATAGTTTAAAGTTCATAGCATACAGATGTGGTGGCACTAATAAGATAGTTATTAGCTGTGGCTAATGGGTAGCACGCTAAGAAACTTGAGTCGTTTCAGAATGTGGAAGTTGGAAATTGTTTTAGTATCAGATTTTACAGTTGCGAATAAAAGTGTTATGAAAAGACGTGAATATTAAAACTATTCATAATGTTAACTTTCTACTCAGGACAGGGTTTGGTAGCGGGGAGACCTCACCATCAGACAAACAGCTTTTAACCATCTATGATCTGGACAACAAGTTCATTGCCTACAGTTCCTCTTTTGACGACATAGTTGATGTGCTGGCAGAATGGGGCTCTTTCTACATCCTCACCAGAGATGGAAGGATGTTTGTTCTTCAGGAGAAGGACACTCAGACTAAGCTGGAGGTGAGTCCAATCATAAATAATTTAAGTAACTTGTTAAAGGGCTTAAAGAAGCATACCGGTGATTTTCTACATATGAACTCAATGAATACTACCTGCATACACATTACGTTACCGCCAGCCCTTTTCCAAAACATAAAACCGTATTTTAGTTTTAGTGTTACTTTGCTAAATCTCCTAATCTTTCGAAATCAAATGTTCAGTTGATACACCCAGCTAAAATGCAATGTTTCACCTGCTAAAACTTATGTCCAAATGTAGAAGTCCTGGTTGCTTTTCATTTCTCAGTAAAAGCTGCCTTCTCCTGTGACTATATTCCCTGGCGGAGATGTAGAATTTTTTTCCACACAGCTCCATGTTGGACTGGTTAAATTTACTAACTTTGACAAAAAAATAAGAAAGACGTGGTTCGCTGTGATGGCTTACATATCTCAAGCACGTTTCAAGTCTCTACATGTTGATTTTTATAGCTTATTAGAATGAACTGAAACCAATGGCTGCCTAGAAGGTAGGATAACAAATTTAAAATGTAACGCTCTACCAATTTGTTTTGGAATATGATTGGCAGTAATGTTAATGTCAGGTTGAATTTATTGGGCTCAAACATGCAAAATCGCCGGTATAATCTTTAAACAAACAGTAACAAGGGGGGATCCATTCTAAATCAGCTCATTGACTGTTGTTATTGTGGATCTGACAGCAGCATTGTTTTCATCTTCTTGTCTTTTAAGATGTTGTTCAAGAAGAACCTGTTTGTGATGGCCATAAACCTGGCAAAGAGCCAACACCTGGACAGTGATGGGCTGTCTGAGATCTTCAGGCAGTACGGTGACCACCTCTACCTTAAAGGAGACCACGATGGAGCCATCCAGCAGTACATTCGGTAACCGCACGACACGAACTTTGCAAGAACTTAAAAAGCTGTTGGTATTCTCAGTTTGGGTTGTGATTTTTGCAAATGCTTGACTTCATCTTTGGCATCATCTAGAATAAGATGATATGCTCATGATTGCACTTGTAGAAAAAATAGTGTAACCCTGTGGTGTCAGTTCATTTTATTTGTACAGAACATGCATTCTCTTCTCTGTCATTCTCCAGTTGTAGAACAGCTTTTTTTTTTTAAGTGGATTGTTGATCAGTCTGTGTGGAAATCAACCTTCACCATATGTTCCCACAGCACCATTGGAAAACTGGAGCCTTCATACGTGATCAGGAAATTCCTGGATGCACAGAGGATCCACAACCTGACGGCGTATCTGCAAGCCCTGCACAGACAGTCGCTGGCCAATGCAGACCACACCACGCTGCTGCTGAACTGCTACACCAAGCTGAAGGACAGCTCCAAGCTGGAGGAGTTCATTAAGGTGAGAGGCTGATGAAAAGGAAGAGCTGAGGAATCAGATCCTGGTGATAAATAAAAAAAGATAAAGTGATTCAACTGGTGCAGAAAAACACCTAGATGTCCATTTTACATGAAAACATGGATGGAGGGATATCCTTGTTATTTTGTGTGGAATATGATTGCTCTGAGTGAGAATAAAGGTAAATGTAAAGTCTGCAAACAGCTTTAACTTCTGTAAATAATTTGAATCACAAAGTGCAACATTTTGATGTATGATGGATGTTTTTCAGTCGCAGCTGTAACTACCACCACCACCAAGGCTAAACATGTCAAGAAATTAGTCTTTATCTTACTCTACAGTGCTGAAATTCTTCCTTTGCATCTGATCCATTCAAGCTACTAGGATGGGGGGAAACATGGTAACTCCACACAGAAAGGATCAAGGCTGGCATGGGGTTCGAACAGTGCTAAGCCCTGCCCTGCACCGCCGTGCTGCTCTGCCTCCCATCAGAGCAGCATGTGGTGCAACCATGCTGCTCTGATGCAGCATGGTGCAGAGAACAGCAGCTGTAATTGTAACTGTAACAACTATAATTATAAGTAGGACTTAATTGCTTTTTTTATTTGTAATAAGAAACTATAGTTTTTAAAATGTATCCAGACCAAGACTAAATTGCATCCACTGACAATGTATCACTGGATAAATTATCCTGATTTGTTTTTACTACGTTGGTGTATTACTTTTGAAGAAATGGACAAAATTATCAATCCTCTCTCTATGTTAAAGGATCACTTAAAAAATTCCTAAATCCACAGCTGGGTCTGGATTGACATCACCAAAATTGAATGGGATTTTGACCAAACTGGTCAAAATCAGTTAAGAACTTTTTGAGTAATGCTGCTAACAAACTAACTAGCCTAGCCTCCTTAGTAGAGGTTAGGCTAGTTAAAAACAGTGTGTGGACTTTTCCTTTAGTGACTGTTACTTTGCCAAGCACAGTACTTTACCCTGTTTTTCTCTAAGCAGTGAATCAGGCAAAGTAGTAATTTTTAGCCATTATTTTTAATTAAAACTTTTTTAAACAGCACAGTGTTAAAAACACAAATAGGCAATAATGTCATATTCTAACACTGTTGTCTTTCTTTACACTGTGCCGCCAACAGAGCAGCGAGAGTGAGGTCCACTTTGACGTTGAGATCGCCATTAAGGTTCTTCGGCAGGCCGGCTACCACAGCCATGCTGTTTTCCTGGCTGAGAAACACACACACCACGAGTGGTACCTGAAGATCCAGCTTGAAGACCTCAAGGTATTAAAAAAATAAAATAAAATGAAAGTAGACGTACAAAGCTTTGTTAGGGAAATGCATTTAAATCATCTGTTGGGAGAATTTGCTTACCTGCACACAGATGTCCTTGTTATATCTCTGACAGGATGAGATTAGCTACTTCTGCACATTGACAGACTGATGTGATGATGAAAATGTTAAATGTCTGGTCTTCTGCCTGAAAATCTCTTCATTGCTGCCTGGTTAGGTTTGTTTGGATCCATATGCATGTGACTGGTTTGAATAGAAGTTTTCTAAAATCCAGCAAGTGATGAACCTGTGTTCATATGAACCAATGTAATTACCATTCACTAATTACCAACGTAAGCAGTGTTTTAAGTTGCTTTATTTAAAAGACAAACTTGTCTACATGCTGTAAACTGAGTTATAAACAAATTTGTTTTATAAATAAACCAACTTAAAAATCCTCCTTTCATTATTAATGCCGTATTTCTTCAGGTTTGAATGTTGTCACCACCTGTTGTACAGAAATCGGGTTTGAATGGCAGATTGATTTTGTTTTCTCACTAATTTAAATATGACTAAATTATAAAGAACAACGTAATACAGTATTTTTCTGTGGAATTAGCACTAACGATTTAAAGCAGCAATCAACGTGAGTAATAAAGTTATGTCTTTAATCTGATATGTTTCCCCTTCCGAACACAGAACTACCAAGAAGCGCTCCGATACATCGGACGTCTGCCTTTTGAACAAGCTGAGAGCAACATGAAGCGCTACGGCAAGACGCTGATGCACCACGTCCCTGAAGGCACCACGCTGCTTCTCAAAGGCCTATGCACCAACTACCAACCCAGCGGAGACACAGCAGACAAAGACAGCCAGGAGAGAAGTCTGGTTAGTAAGGTCTGTCTGTGTTGTGTATGTGTCTCGTACTCCTGACTGTCAAAGTACTTGGTAAAACTGGAATGAATGGATGTAAACAGGTTATCTGGCTCTTTGCAATCCTTTTTTTTTTTTGGTTATATATTGTGTAAACAATAATACACAAGGTGGTGTCTGGTTCCTATTAGGGCTGGGCGATATGACCTAAAAATGAAATCTTGATTATTTTTTTTTCACACTTATGGATGATTTTCAATTTTAGTCTTGATTTTTCTTGATTTTCTCCAAACTAACTAAAAAAAAAAAAGGTCAA